>VDFB02007935.1:12401-24528 GCA_007258455.2 Sequoia sempervirens | reverse complement strand
TAGGCATATTCACATTTGGACCATTAAGGTTTGTAGGAGACAATGATCCCATGTATGGATTGTATAAATGTTAGTTTTGATACTCAATCGGCATTGTAAGGCTTTGATAGTTCAGTTGATTTAGATTACTCATGATCTTATGGAAAAGTTTATATTCCATGTTCTTGTTTTTGAGAGCCTTGTTGCAAAAGTATGAACCCTAAGAAATTTAGGACCACTGATGAGATGAAGGATGAAAGGGCTGAATGATATGGGTGTTGAACTTTAAAGATCTTTGGAGGGATACTAGACTTTAGGACTCTTGGATTTTTGATTTTTGATTTGATTTGGATTTCATTTTGATTTGGATTTGGATAATGAACTAATAAACCCCAAGATGTTGGATGTTATCTTGGAATAAAATTTCCACAAGGACAATAATTTTAGTAAGTGTATGGAGAAGGATTCAACTACACACACTTAGCTAAACAAGATGATTTTGATTTTGATTTAGAAGGATTTTCCAAAAGTCTAGTATGAATGATTTTTCCAAGATTCTAAGAGTTGCTTGTGAGATGGGATTTGATTGATGTTTGAGATGGATGAAAGTGTTGTTTTGATCCTAAATAAACCTAAGAGGGACTTGTTTACAAGACCAAGATATTGAAGGACATGCTTTTCCAAAAAAGTAGTTCAAACCAAAAGATCCATGTTTGCATGGGAAACCATATGACCAAAATATTCCAAGCACATGTGTGGGGTTCAATTGATTTAATCTTGGTTAATGGATTGATTTTAACACAAACACTCTCTTGCTTAGCTTTTCAAACTAAATTTCTAATGTCCCAATTTCTTTTCATCCCAAAAAGTCCGTTATGTGGAAATTAAGGAAATTAAGGCAATAGTTTCCTAAAGTTGACTTTAGTGAGAAAATTGAAATGTAAATTCAAATGCTTAGAAACCTCTAAGGATAGAATCCCTAGGGAAAGCAATAACACTCAAATTTTGTCAAAGGTATTTTCTCCTCTAAAGGGTTTGAAATTTATGTTCATGTTGAATGTTTATTTTCCCAATTTTTAAGATCCAAGGAAAGTGTTTTGATTTCAAGAACATGCACAACCCTATGGATATTTGAGACAATATTTGTTGAGTCCCCATTTGGATAAATCTAGCTATGCCTACTTTTAGTGGATGATTAGATGCTTGACCACACAGGCTCCCCCTTATAGTGCACTCCCTTCTCAGGTCATCCAAGCATCAGTACCCATGAATCTCCCATGGCATACTTCTCATCTCTACTGAGAGTCGTAAAAGTGTGGAGAGGCTTCAAAATGATCGTTCTTACACCAACAAATAGATAAAGATTTTGGTCTTTTAAACAAGGGGTTTTAATGTGGGCATTTTGTTCGTGAGGAATCATCCATATGGCAATAGACCATTGTTTCCCTTCTCATCAGAACAATCCTCATGATACTTTCCTTTCCTCAAGTACCCACACTTATATCCTAGGTGGAAGTCGCTTGGCTTTAGCGTGTTCCTGATTGGGTCATTCGCTTGGGTGATTACTTTTTCCCACAAGGCAGACCCTCTACGATAACACAAAAGTGAGCAAATACATCTATAGTTTGATCAATCTTCATTGAGAAACAAAATAGAAGAACACATGCGATATACCTACTCACACTACATGAAACTTTGTTCAATTTTAAGAGCCCAAGTGGAAATATAGGCCAGTCTTTTATACAATAATGTCACCAAAAAGGACTTTGGATTCTCAAGATTGTCGTGAAGTGCAAGAGAAGTGCATACACCCTTTTAAATGAGATACTTTGTGTAAAAGATTACAAAACATAAAGGACACATGTTCGACAACAGCAAGCAAGAATGAGTTCTTTTTAAGCACCAAGATTGAAATGTGAAGTTTGCTTGTTCAATTGTTAAGCCCAAAACAAAATCTAGTAAGTTGCCTAAGTTTATTTTTAATCCCAAATGAAAATTATTGAGTCCTAAAACTTGAAGATAACAAAGCCTTAAGAATGGGATTATAATTGCTCCCAAAGTGTTTATAAAAACTTGTTACAATCATGTGATAATGTTTTTTCTTTGACTTTCATGCTCCATGATCCTTTAAAACATGCAATACAAGCTCCAAATGTTAGATGAAATCAAGAAACAAGAAGATATAAGGGTTAGATAAATGATTAAGCATAAAAACCCTAAAATTTAGACCAAGTTTCATTGTGATTTGACATTAGGTGAAAATTTGAAAATTTTAACTCTATCAAAGTTGAGAAACACCTACACCATTGGATAGCTTATGAAATTCTACCCCATTTCAAAAAGAAAAGATTTGAAAAAGACAAAAAATGACCAAGATATGACCATTTTAATTTTGAGTGAAAAAGCAAGAAAGCAAAGGTGGCACTATTTGGAGCAAGTGGCGTTGTTTGAGGAATTGAGCAGTGCTCTAGTGAAACTAGTGGCTCCTTTTAGAAAAATAGAGACCGCATATGAGTCGCAATTTTTCCTTGCGGCACTATTTGACCTAGGAAGACAAAAAACATTAAAAAACAGCAGAATTTATCAAAAAATTGTGTTATATTCTTTAGATTCACCCTCCTTCTAGTGCCAAAATGTCAACCCCAAGATCCTAACACCTGAAAAACACATTAAAACAGCACACTAGAAGATTCAAATGCAAGTTAAGATCAAAGTTCCCCATAAAATCCATTAGCAATGCTCAAAATAGGAATAAATGCAAGAACACAATGAAAAAGCAAGGAGATAGATTAAATCTTATTAAAAACATGCAAAATCTTGATCTTATGGAAGAGTTGGTGTCAATTTGATGTGGAAATTGGCCCTTTCCCAACTCCTATGATGAAATATTGATTTTATGTTGATTGATCCACTTGGTGATTGCTTCAAATGAACTCCATGGAGACAACCTACAATAACCTAGCTATGCCTTGATGAAATTGATGAAAATGCTAATGCGTGAAGATGAAAATGAGTATAGTAAGTTTGCTCTAATTGTGGATGATCAAATGAGGCAAGAAACCTCTTATTTATAGAAAGACAAGATGGAAGAATGCCCAAAATGAAGCAATGTGGGACTAACTTTCAACCAATGGCCAAGTGCCACTTGTCAATATGTGAATGGTCCAAGGATGTGCACATTTTGATGAATGTGCCCATAAATGCAATTAGGTGGAATTTGAAAATAGTGAAATGACATGTAAGAGGGAAAAAGGAATGAATTAAATGCCACTTGGCTCAATGCACAAGGACATGTAATAAGGAATGAATGTCTTGTTGGAAGGACAAAGTCCACTTGGAGGGATTTTCAAATTTGAAGGAATATTATTATCTAAAGATGCCAAGTTGAGAGAAAATAGAGATTTAATAAATGAATTAATTGTATTTTCATGTGCAAGTGGCAAAAGCTAGAGGATGGGACATGGATTAGAATTAAATTAATCAAGGGTTAATTAATTTAATGAGGGATTTGATGTTGTGACTAATTGATTTAGATTTATGGGTTAATTTAAATCAAAAGATGAGAAGAATGTGATTTAGATTTAATTAAATAAATGGTTTTGATTTATTTAATTAAAGGGAATGATGTTATATTAAATCAAATAAGGTTTAATTTATTTAATTGAATAGAGTGACTTTAGAGATTTAATCAAATCAAATAAATTATTTAATTAAATAGAGATACAGGGTTAATTAGATCAGATTGATTGATTTAATTAACAAAGAAAGACAATTAGATAAATGATTGGCTGTTTAATTAAGGGACAAGAAAGTGATGACTTAAACTAAGAAGATGATTGAAACAATGTTATCGAGGGATCAAAATTATTATTTTCCATGTCTACAAATTCTTTCAATCTTGACCATTAGTTTCATTTTTCCTATTCGATAAATAGAGCTTGCATCTATTAAATAAGGATCCATCTTTTAATAGTAAACTTATGCAGCTAAAATAACTCTCATCTTGCATCCATATTTTGTGTTTTAAAGGAATTTTAGGTTAATTTTCTTGCATCATATTAGCTTAGAGCATCCATTAATGAATTCCATGGTAAATTAGTTGCATCCATTTAGTATATCTTGAAATTGGGGTTTTAATGTTTCAAATCTTGCATACATTTAGAATAGCTTTTCATACACCCACATTGATCATCTTAGTTTTTTATCATGTTAAAATAGCATTCATCATGTTTTACTACACATATTTCATCAGTTTCATTAGTTTTGTTCAATAAAACCGACTGAAACAAGCTCATTATCCAAGGGATTGGGTAAGGGTCACCATTCCACATCAATGTGACACCACTCCCCCAATAGTATAAGTTTCAATGTCTTAGAGTAGATGTTTATCAATATTTCATGTTTTAGAATGTTAGTTTTAATGGCTTCTTCATCTTTGTTTACATTGAATGATCTTTTTGGATTGATGCTTAGTGGCTTAAATACGCTTTGAATCTATATGGATCAAGTGTAGTTAGCCTATACTATGTCATTGGTCATATTTTGGCGCTAGAAGGAGGGCTTGAACTAATCAATTTGACAAATTTCTCTTTAGGTTTTTATTTTGCTTGTGTTTGCAGATTCAATGACGCTATTGAAGATTCATTGACGCATCTTGGATGTGTCACCATACATCGACACACCTTAGTTCAAATTTAGCGATGCATAATTGATTTAGGGACGCATAATTAAATTTTGTCACCGCCCATTTAAATGGCGACGCTAAACTTGTTTTTTTAGTGCAACATGAATTTTATTTTGGTGACGCGTTTGATCTGGCGACACTATTGACGATAGAGTGGTGCATCTAGTTTTTTAATACGCCACATTTGATGAAGTTTAGTGACACAATTGATTTCAGCGTCACTATTTACTGGTAAACAAAAAAAAACTTAAATTTTGACATGTGTTTTAATTTTTTGATTTCATCTGATTGCTAACATGTCACTATTTTCTTATTTTTGTTTTTGAGGCTAACTAGTTTTGCAGTTTTGGGAAATAAAATTTGAAGTGAAGGAGCATATCATTGTTTGATTATATAATTGTAACAAGTGTTTCAATACTTATGCCCGACAATTATAACCCATTTATGATGCTTTATTTCATATTTTAGGACCAAACTAGATTTCTTTTGGGTTTAAAATGAGCGTTCAAATTGGTTAAAACTAAACCCTCACATCATTATGATTTTTGGTTTAAAATTGAACAAAATAATCTACACACTTCATTTGGTGCTTAAAACAAATTCACTATGCTTATCAAAGCTAAAATGAACATGTGTCTGATTTGCTTGTGTATGCTTGTTGTGCGTATCCTCTCCCCTTGCGCTTTTTGTGATCTTGGGTGAAGAGAAACACACAAGTATTTTTTTTTTCTTAGAAGTTTCTATCCTCTCCCCTTGTGCCTTTTGGAAAATATTGGGTGGCGAAAAGCATTTTACGCTTCAAAACATGTGTTACCTTTAGAGGGCCTACCTCCCAACTTGTGAGAGGGAACGACCCAAGTGGTACTTTCATTTCTATCTACCATAGAAAGAATTGGTTGTGACTAAAGTCATTAACTAACTAGTTTTTTTGTCCTATACCAACGAATTTCTCCCTTAGTATCCTTGTGATGTGTTAAAACCCTTAGATATTTCTAAGGGATGGTAGGCCTCTTAATTGAGTGAATCACCACATGTATACCACTAGTTTATCCCAAAAGTCCAAATTAAGAACCTTGTTTGTAGTGGCTCACCATTTCCTATGAAGTGTATTTTGAAGTAGTGCATGGAAGGTGCACCACTCCCAAAAGTTACGTACTAGGTCCAATTTTTGGTTGAGGAAATAAAGCAAATGGGGAAGGGAATCCTTTGCTTGACATGTCAAGATGGTACATTTCCTTGACATAGCCTATTTTTCCATTCCATCTTCATGGATTAATCATCTCTTAGGGGATGATGGTAAGCCTACTAATAAATACACACCTAAACTAGGATTGTTCATGCTTGTGAGTCAGTTTAATACTTGCTTGGTTCCAAAACATTGCAAACAAACATCAATGATCTTTGTCAAAATTTAAAACCCTTTGGTATGAGTATGGATACCCTTTGAAAAATACTTGATATTGATGCTTGTCTTAAGGATTTATTCTTAGAGACTTCTAAATATTTTGGTTTACATCTCAATCCATACTTCCCAAAGTTAACATAAGTAACTATTCCCCTAACTTTATCCTTTTCACAAAATAAACAAGTGTTTGTGGTAAAAAGAAACTAATTTAAGCAAGATAAATTGACAAATTGAACCCCACATGACCATTTGGCATCTAATCACTCTAGTTGAACAAAATTTGAACTAATTGAAGGAGAAGAATAGATATAATTAGTAGTTTGAGGAGCTTCATTTTTTAAACAAAGGAAACACCAATCTAGTGGAGAAACATAGCAAACATCTTAGATGAAGAAGAGGAAAACATTGATATTGTGGTTGGAAGGCCCATATTACCACCTCCCATGTGGAAATAAATATCCTCTTTTTCACAATCTTGTGCTTCTCTAAATGATCTCTCACAAAATCAAAATCACCAAGAGAAGGTCTATATTCCACTATTTCAAACTTAGACATCATAGTGCAAAGTATATTTGGAGACGTATCTTAAGGAATCAACGCAACCAAGATAGATCAATAAGGAGACATTTTCTATGCTATTTCAAGGATGAACTAGATCTAAACATTTCACAAGAACTTCTCCTTAATCATTGAGTCCTTAGGGTTTGAAAACTTTAGAGGTTTAGCATATTTCTCACCACCCTGGTCTTGCAAAAAAAGGGTTCACTCTAGGTCAACATTGGGTCAAACATTTCATCCATCCTTCATCATATTTCAAACCCCACTTCACCAAAATTTACAAAACATACCAACACTTTGGACTTAGACATCTATCAATCCAAACCCTAACTTAGCTACTATGTATGTGAAATGAATCCTTTTCCATGCATTTAGTTAAGTTAGTTATCATCTTTGAACTAGTTTATCTTGAAGGTCACAAGTCTACCTTAAATATTCACAAGTTCATTAACATCTTTTATCCAAACATCAAACATCAAAACCTTTAAGTCAAAAGTGTTGTCCTGAAACATTTGCGAGATCCTCGCATCATTCCTTTTTTCATCTCCATTTGTCACCCATTACTCAAACTTGACATCTTTACCAAGATTTGAGTCAACTAGAGTTTAAAGCATTACAAATCTCAGCCTTAACTCTCCATAGGTGACCCACGATTTATATTAGAACAAGATCACAACAAAGGGAATCCACTTGAAAAAGCCAAGCGTCCGTTCTTCAAAGTGATATCAATCCTCAAGAATTTGATCAAGAGAAGTCATGTTACCCCAGCAACCTTCATCACTACATCGGAGGCCATGTATGAGATAGAAGACATCACAAAACCTGTTTGGACTTACTAAGGAAGAAATTATGGGTGATACCAACAATAACATCAAGCCTTAGAAAAAATGAAACGAATTTCACAGCACATATGGCACAAAGAGCCTTAGCAGGCCACAAGGCTGACTTCATCCACCATTCGAGCAACTCCATCACTAGGGTTGAGTCCAAATACAAAATCTACAAAGATATTGCAATAGTCTTGCTAAGAATTTGGCCACACTCTTTCCATTAGAAAGAAACACACACTTGTGGGTACCCTAAACACCAATCCATCTCAAAACCCCTTGGACACCAACATTTGACCTCCTACCATTCTTGGGGAATTCCTCTACATCAGCATAAACCACTTACACTTCATGAATCTAGGACAACCCCTCAACACATCAAGGGGTAACCATCCTCATCCATTCCCACAACTACAAGTGTTCCCAATGTCCGTAAGGTAGTATGGTCCAGAAGTGTCTCAAATAGATCCAAAGGGCATGTCAATACCCTTAGACAAAATCAACCTTCAACAGCGTGGGACATATTCATCTAATACTTTCTCGTTAATGCATCAATCCAATGTTTATCCAAAACACATCCTATCCCATCCATCATAGAAACCCAAGTCAAAACAACCCCTTGGTCACGAATACCATCAACCAAGGTAATTCCTTGACCACATCCCAAACACCAAGAAATCCTCAAAACATCGGTCAAGGGAACCCTTTCAATCAATGGACTCAAGGTCCTAATGTGTCAATGCCATCACAATACCTAATGGCACCATAATCATCTTTCCCCTCAGTCCCTCTCATCATGTATTTGAAATCAAATGGGACCTCAAACTTACATTCCTCCATCGCAATCCACCATCTTACAAGGAATGATAAACCAAGGGAACAGCCAACCTCTCATCAACAACCCACATAAAACATAAAACATCAACACCCAAAACTCGCTGCAGATGTTCCAACAACTAACTGATCCTGCATTAGAAGCACATGCCTTAGCTGCAAGCAAAAGAACAATAGGCTTATAAAAACTATCCAAGCAAGCAACAACAAAGGAAATTGGCCCTTATATTTTAACCAATGTAACAACAACAACAAGTAGCCTTAATTGGCGCAACAAAGCCGGCCCTAACAATTACAGCAACAATGAAGTAAGGTATCGCAGCATCATAGCAACAAAAGCACCAATCAGTAGCAACACAATAGAAGTAGCCTAGTGGCCCAACAACAACAACAATACCAACAAAAGCTCAGCGGTATGCCCAGCAACAGCAATTTTTGACTTAGCTTAACAGGGTTTGTACTATAACCCCTAACAAAATGTTGCAAATACAAACACATTAGGAACATATACACCTCCACCGCCATCACCTTCACAATATCCTACACCACCATACACACCATACAACACCCCATCATACCAGAATCCCATGTACAATCCATCTACCATCCCATAATATGCAACATATGTTCCTCCACCAAACCCACAAGATGATGCAGCATCACAACTTAAGGTGTTAACACAAGAAATGTAGGATATCTAGATGGGTAAAATGAAAGTCCATTACACAAAAATCTATTTCCATGTCGCCAGTCAAAACATCATAATGGTACCATTCCCTCCTAGTTTTGAGGCTCCCCAAATTCAATAAATACAAGGGAAATCTATGGACCATATCAAAGAACAACATCATGTGTATGGAGGTCACCACAATGAATCCTATATGATGTGACTCTTTCCAAAAAGCTTGATAGGCCCAGCCATCAACTAGTTTTCTCAATTTCCTCCAAGCATCACAACCTTCCAAGAAATCACCGATAAATTTATAGATCACTTCTCCTTTATCTTGATGTGGACGTGAGCTAAGAGAGAAGAGAGTTGTATACTCTCAAGAAAAATAAAGGAGAATCTTTCACCAATTTCTTGCAACGATGGAGACAAAGAGCTAGCAAGAGCAAGTGGCCCATTCCTGACAAACAAGTGGGAATTATTATAACAAATGTCTATCCTAATCTGTCCTTCCACTTGAAGATGCAGTGCATTAACTCTTACGATGAGCTTGTCCCTAGAGCCCTTAACTTCAAAAGAGCTCTAATCTCACATGGAAATACCCAAGCCTACAAAGAAAATTTCCCATCAACTAGTTCAAATGATAAGCCTTGTGTCTTGGATAAGAACAAGAATGTGATAAATGATGGTGTGGTAGATACTAAGGTGGTCCTAAGTGCTCCTAGGCCAAACAAAAATCAAACAACTAACGCTCAACCAACCATACAACAAACCACATCACCTTAAAACAATCAGATCAATAAAATCAAAATGCAAAAGAAAAACCCCCATCAAGAACAACTATCTGAAACATAAATACACACAATTGTCAGAACCTATTGAAACCATCATGAAGAAATTTGTAGAGTCAAACTTAATAATGCTTCCTAATTTTGAAAATTACCAAGAACCATAGGATAAACCACCCTGGTACAATGAAAAAGATCTTTGTCACTTTCATAAAATCAAAGGACACAAAACATCGAACTGCATGAGGCTCAAAATTTTTATCCAAGATCTTATTGAGAATGGAGACATATCTGTTGAAGTACCAGTTGGTGACCAGGATCCTAAGATATACAAGAACCCCACTGGATCAAAATAAAGGAAACAACAATGAAAAAGGTAAGGGTTACACAAATGTACAACATGTCTAATCCAATGTAGTTGCTTCTTATGATAGAGTCATCACCATCGTCACCATCAAAGGGCCTAGTACAGAATGTGGAGTCACCACATGATGTGGCAGTCAAAATCCAAGGAGTCCCGTATCAATGTAGGGCACAACCTACTCTTCCAACATTGATTCCTAGCAAGTACAGTCTCCTCGATCAGCTTAAGAAGATCCCCACATAGATCTCGATCTTGGAAAATTTAAGGCTATCCCCCACACATAGGAAAATATTAGAGAAAGATTCATCTTCATCATCTGTCCCTGAGGATATGGATATAAAATAATTTCAAGCAATGGTAGGGAAAATCACTATCCCTCATCTTCTCACCTTCTCAGAACAAGACCTACCACTGTATCCATCTCATAATCATGCTTTGCACCTTGAGGTAATTGTTCATAAGATCAAGGTTAAAAGAGTCTTAGTAGATGGAGGTGTTGTTCTAAATGTTTGCACCCTTCAGTTGACCAAAAACTTGGATTATTTAGAAGATTCTATTAAGAAAGAAAAGAGTACAACCATTAGAGCATATGATGACCAAGAGTGGGTATCACAAGGCATCATCACACTATCCATCCGAGAGGGAATTGTCATTGCTGAAACTACCTACCAAGTATTGGGCCTTGATCTCCTCTACAACATCCTACTTGGTCGACCATGGATTCATGCCCTAAAAGTTGTAGCTTCGACCTATCATCAATGTGTAAATTTTCCTTTTAAGGACAGAGAAGTTACCATCCATGGAGATCCTGAGCCTTTTTACTACTACAAGAACCTTGAGGCCAATTTTTACAAAATACCCCAAATCCCTAAAAATGATGAAGGGCCTACACCATCCTCCTCATTTGTTGACCCATCATCCCTTGCATCTACCTCAAAAACAAAGACACCCATTGTGTAAAATATTCCCTACATCAAAGTAGTCATCCAAGATGATGGTTGTGGAAACTATGAACTAACAAAGGATACTTTTGTGTTGGGGGAGCTACCTCTTGTGAACCCTTCTCCTAGTACCTTCAAAAAAATACGATAAACTAGTTAGACAAGGAATTACAAGCTAAAATAAGGATTCCCCATGAAAATCCATTTGCAAACTCAAAATTAGGAAGGAAATATTGAAGACACAATGCAAATGATAAAAACAAGATAAAATCCCTGAATTAGAAAGAAGCAAACACTCCCCAGTCCCATGGAAATTGGTGCCAATTTGATGTGAAAATTGGCCTTTTCTAATTCCTATGATGAAATCTTGATGTGTTGAAGGTGATCATGATCCACTTTGATGAAAGATGAGGACTCCAATAAAATCTGCAAAGAACCTAGCTAAGAACTCAATGGTGATAGATGAAACTTGATAGATATTTGAGCATGGTAACTTTACTCCAAATTGTGGATGGATAAAATAAAGGATAAGCTCTTCATTTATAGAATGCTAAGATGGATGAATGCCAAAAATGAAGCAATGTGGGACTAACAATCAACCAATGGCAAAGTGCCACTTGTTAACATTTGATAGGATGAAGGTTGAGCACATTTTGATCCATGTGCAAGTTTGAAATTTGAATGTGATGAGATGACATGTTTAGGGGGGATGAAAGATGAGTTTAAATGCCAAGTGGGAGACATGTAAGAGACAATGTAAGAGCCTTAAATGCTTTGTTGGATGGACAAGTCCTTTTGGGGGGAGATTTGAAATTTGAGGAATATTCCATCTTTGATGCCTTTTTGAATGAAAATAGATTATTTATAAATCAATTAAATTGATTTTCATGTGCAAGTTGCAAAATCTAGAGGATTTGATTGATTAGGATTAGCGTTGATCATGATTTGATTAATTTAAATGATGTTAGTTGATTTGACCATTTTGACTTAGATTTTAGGATTTAAATAACTCAAAATGAGAAAAGAATGATTTAGACTTAGTTAAATAAATATTTTTGTTTATTTAACCAAAGAGGGGAT
>VDFB02007935.1:0-12301 GCA_007258455.2 Sequoia sempervirens | reverse complement strand
AACAACAAGCACACCAATCAGCCTTAGCAACACAATTAGAAGCCCTAGTAGCCCAACAAAAAAAACAATCCCAACAACAAGCTCAACAGTATGCCCAACAACAACAACTTCTGACACAACAACAACAACAGGGCTTGTACTATAACCCCTAACAAAATGTTGCCAATACAAACACATTAGGAACACATACGCCTCTACCACCATCACCTTCACAATATCCTACACCACCATACACACCATATAACACCCCATCATACTAGAATCCCACATACAATCCATCTACCATCCCATCATATGCAACATATGTTCCTCCACCAAACCCACAAGATGATGCAGCATCACAACTTACATGCTAACACAAGAAATGTAGGATATCTAGATATGTAAAATGAAGAAGTCCCATACACAAAAAAATCTATTTCCATATCCCTTCAATCAAAACATCATAATGGTACCATTCCCTCCTATTTTTGAGGCTCCCAAATTCAATAAATTCAAAGGGAGGGGAAATCCTATGGACCATATCAAAGACTTCAACGTCATGTGTATGGAGGTCACCTACAATGAATCCTATGAAGATGCGATCGCGGATGTGAGCTAAGAAGAGTTGTATACCTCAAGAAAACAAAGGAGAATCTTTCACCAGCTTCTTGCAATGATGGAGACAAAGAGCTAGCAAGAGCAAGTGGCCCATTCCTGACAAACAAGTGGGAATTATTATAGAAAATGTCAATCCAGATATGTCCTTCCACTTGAAGATGCAGTGCATTAACTCTTACGATGAGCTTGTCCCTAGAGCCCTTAACATCAAAAGAGCTCTAATCTCACAAGGAAATACCCAAGCCTACAAAGACAATCACCCATCAACTAGTTCAAACGATAAGCCTTGTGTCTTGGATAACAACAAGAATGTGATAAATGATGGTGTGGTAGATAATAAGGTGGTCCTAAGTGCTCCTAGGGAAAACAAAAATAAAATAGCTAACGCTCAACCAACTATACAACAAACCACATCACCTCAAAACAATCAGATCAATAAAACCGAAATGCAACAAAGACAAACCCCCATCAAGAACAACTATCTGAAAATAAATACACATAATTTTTAGAACCTATTGAAACCATCATGAAGAAATTTGTAGATTCAAACTTAATAATCCCTCCCAATTTTGAAAATTACCAAGAACCACAAGATAAACCACCCTGGTACAACGAAAAAGATCTTTGTGACTTTCACAAAATCAAAGGACACAAAACATCAAACTTTATGAGGCTCAAAAATGTTATCCAAGATCTTATTGAGAATGGAGACATATCTATTGAAGTACCAGTTGGTAACCAGGATCCTAAGATATACAAGAACCCCACTGGATCAAAACCAAGGAAACAACAATGAAAAGGGTAAGGATTACACAAATGTACAACATGTCTATTCCAATGTAGTTGCTTCTTATGATAGATTCATCACCATCATCACCATCAAAGGGCCTAGTACAGAATGTGGAGTCACCACACAATGTGGCAATCACAATCCAAGGAGTCTCGTCTCAATTTAGGGCACAACCTACTCTTCCAACATCAATTCCTAGCAAGTAGAGTCTCCTCAATTAGCTTAAGAAGATTCCCACATAGATATCGATATTGGAACGTTTAAGGCTATCCCCCACACATAGGAAAATATTAGAGAAAGATTCATCTTCATCATCTGTCCCTAAGGATATGGATATAAAATAATTTCAAGCAATGGTAGGGCATATCAGTTATCCCTCATCTTCTCACCTTCTCATAACAATACCTACCATCGTAGCCATCTCATAATCATGCTTTACATCTTGAGGCCATTGTTCATAAGATCAAGGTTAAAAGAGTCTTAGTAGATGGAGGTGTTGTTTTGAATGTTTACACCCTTCGGTTGATCAAAAACTTGGATTATTCAGAAGATTCTATTGAGAAAGAAAAGAGTACAACCATCAGAGCATATGGCGACCAAGAGTGGGTATCACAGGGCATCATCACACTACCCATCCGAGTGGGACTTGTCATTGCTGAAACTACCTGCCAAGTATTGGACCTTGATCTCCTCTACAACATCCTACTTGGTTGACCATGGATTCATGCCCTAAAATCAGAAGCTCAACCTATCATCAATGTGTAAATTTCCTTAAGGACAGAGAAGTTACCATCCATGGAGATCCTAAGCCTTTTACTACTACAAGAATTCTTGGAGGCCAAGTTTACAAAAATACCCCAAATCCCTAAAAATGATGAAGGGCCCACATCATCCTCCTCATTTGTTGACCCATCATCCCTTGCATCTACCTCAAAAACAAAAACACCCATTGTGTAGAACATTCTTGACATCAAAGTAGTGATCCAAGATGATGGTTGTGGAAACTATAAACTAACAAATGATACTTTTGTTTTGGGGAATCTACCTCTGTGCTTAACCCTTCCTAGTACCTGTAAAACAACATGAATAAATGAGTTAGACAAGGAATTACAAGCTAAAACAAGGATTCCCCATGAAATCCATTTGCAAACTCAAATTAGGAAGGAAATATTGAAGAACACCATGCAAATGATAAAAACAAGATAAAATCCTAATTAGAAAAGCAAACAGTTGATCCCATGCACGAATTGGTGCCAATTTGATGTAAAAATTGGCCCTTTCCCAATTCCTATGATGAAGTCTTGATGTGTTGAAGGTGATCTTGATCCACTTTGATGAAAGATGAGGACTCCAAGCCAAATCTGCAAAAGAACCTAGCTAAGAACTCAATGGTGATAGATGAAACTTGATAGATATTTGAGCATGTTAACTTTACTCAAATTGTGGATGGATAAAATGAAGGATAAGCTCTTCATTTATAGAATGCTAAGATGGATGAATTCCAAAAATGAAGCAATGTGGGACTAACAATCAACCAATGGAAAGGTGCCACTTGTCAACATTTGATAGGATGAAGGTTGGGCACATTTTGATCCATGTGCAAGTTTGAAATTTGAATTTGATGAGATGACATGTTTAGTGGGGATGAAAGATGAGCTAAATGCCAAGTGGGAGACATGTAAGAGACAATGTAAGAGCCTTAAATGCTTTGTTGGATGGACAAGTCCTTTTGGGGGGAGATTTCAAATTTGAGGAATATTCCATCTTTGATGCCTTTTTGAATGAAAATAGATGATTTATAAATCAATTAAATTGATTTTCATGTGAAAATTGCAAAATCTAGAGGATTTGAGTGATTAGGATTAGCATTGATCATGATTTGATTAATTTAAATGAAGTTGATGTTAGTTAGTTTGACCATTTTGGCTTAGATTTTAGAAGTTTAAATAACAAGAGCTAGAAAGAATGATTTGAGACTTAGTTAAATAAATATTTTGATTTATTTAACCAAAGGAAGTGATGCTAGATAAAATTAGATAAATGTTTATTTATTAAAATTTAATTAGATGAAATTTAGAGATTTAATCAAAATAATATGGATTATTTAATTAAATAAAGATATGAAGATGGAATGACCTAGCTAATTGCATAGAGACAAAGGTTTAATTAAATTGATGGATTTATTTAATTAATAGGGGAATTATGATGAATTTCATAAAATAAGGCTATTCAATTAAATGGTTAGATAGAGGGATAATTCAGGATGAAGTGATGTTAGTAGATCAGGATCAGTGTCGATATCAATTTGTATATTTTGATGTCTCACACCTCTTTCTCCCAAATCTCATAGGAAACCCGCACCTATCAACAAAGTGCCCAAAACAATAAAGATGTCAGCTACTACCTTCACCAAGTGGGGGGATTTGAACAAAGAAGATGTGAATGAGGAGGATGTCTCTAAATTGCTCTATCAGGATGACTGAACCATCCATATTATTACCATGGAAGATGAAAAAAATGATTGCAACTAATGAAGGGATGGGGGTACAACATGAATGATAAACAAGGACAAAATGATAATGGTTTTCTAGAACCCATCATTCTTGAGAAACATCCAAAGACTCTTGGCCTAGGATGTACTACTGGAAAGGTTACCTGTATTGGTAAAGGTACTTCCGCTAAATGGGTTGAGGCTTCCTCTTGGTTACTGACATCGCATGATACTACCCTAGATGACTTCTCCTTCAATGTTGTTGATGTATTTGAAAATAAATCTCTTCATGATATCCACAATATCTTTTATCCCAAGCAACCAAACCACAAATAAGCCTAGTATATCCCCAACTCATTGAATGGGACCAACGGGGACCATAGATTCTAGATTTATTTGAAAATGATGAAGCAATCTCAGAATTCATGAGACTTTGCAAAAACTTACCATGGGAAGATTACAAATATGGTTTTGATATAGAGTTAGACACAGGGACGTACTACAAGGGGACAATTGAATCCTTCAGTTGTAAAATAGATGACATGCAAATAACATGCAGATATTTGAATGAAAACCACATGGTGGCACTCTTTGATCCTAAAATAGTAAAAATAAAGGATACATTCAAAGGTGAAAACCTCTCTAAGTCACCCAAGGATGAGGGATTCAATCTCCCCCTTAGTGCAATGCATCTAGAAAAGTTAGCAGTATTAGTAGAGAAGGCTACCCCAGTGAATGTGGGTATAGAAGAAGCACCCAAGATAACTTTTTATGCCAAATTCTTATTGGATGAAGAATAGAAAATCTAGAAATGTTCTTGAAAGAGCGACTAGATAAATTTGCATGGTCATACACAGATATGCTAGGGCTCGATCCAAAAGTGGTTGTGTATCACTTAGTAGTCTATCCTGAAGCCAAATCAATGAATCAAACATTGAGAAAGTTACACCTTCAAATAACACTCTTGGTGAAACTTGAGCTACAAAAGATTCTTAACATTGGATTTATCTGACCAATTGATTATCCTAAGTGGGTTTCCATCATGGTACCAATTTCCAAACCCATTGGGGGCATCATAATATGCATAGATTTTAGAAACTTAAACAAAGCATGCCCGAAGGATGATTTCCCTCTTCCTACCATCGACATCATTGTGGATTTAACAACTAGACATGAAATGCTATCACTCATGATTGGTTTTTCAGGATATAATCAAATCATGATTTCCAAGGAGGATCGACACAAAACAACATTCACTTGTTCATGGGGAATATATTGTTGGAACATGATGCCATTTGGTTTGAAGAACACAGGAGCAACCTATCAAAGAGAAATGACCTTCATCTTTCATGATATCATCCAAAAAATATTCAAAGACTATGTGGATGATATTTTTGCCAAGTCAAAGAAAAGGAGTGAACACATAGAGGTATTGGGACCAATCTTCAAAAAATTTGAAGAGTATAAGGTACGAATAAACCCAAAAAAGTGTGTCTTTGGAGTTACATTAGGGAAGCTTCTTGGCTACATCATATCACAATGAGGGATAGAAATTGATCCAATAAAAGTAAAATAAATCTTAGACATGGGACTGCCATAAAAATTGGAACATATGAGAGGGTTATAAGGAAGATTGTAGTCCATTAGAAGGTTCATAGCATAATTGTTAGACAAAATCCACCCTTTCTCACATCTTCTCCATAAAGGAATAACTCACAAGTGGGATGAGAAGTGTGATAATGCTTTCCAACAGATCAAGGACTACCTATTGACACCTCTAGTACTCATGTTGCCAATACCAAACAAGCCCTTGATCCTGTATATCTCAAAAACATCAGCAGAACTAGGTGTTGTCCTAGCTCAACATGATGAAGATGGAAAGGAAAGATCCATCTATTACATCAGCAGGACCTTGGTTGGCTATGAAACAAATTACTCATCCATTGAGAAAGCATGCTTAGTAGTTATTTTTTCTTCAAAAAAGTTTAGACATTACATGCTGTCACATAAAATTATTGGAAAGATCGACCCACTGAAATACCTGTTATCCAAAGCAACTCTCACTAGGTGAATGGACAAATGGGTAATGATCTTGACTGAATTTGACATAGAGTATGTAGAGTTCAAGGAAATCAAAGGAAAATTGATCGCATACAAACTAGCAGAAGCACCTATCTATGCAGAGAACCCTTTGATATATGAATTTCTTGATGAATCAATGTTCCTTGTCAATATAGTTGATTAATGGAAAATGTACTTTGATGGATTATTCACCCAACATGGATCAAGGGAGGGTATTATTTTTATCACCCCTCAAGGTGATTGCATCCCAAAGTCATACCAGCTATCATTTTAGTGTACTAACAACATTGCAAAGTATGAATCCCTAATAACTAGTCTAAGGATAACAATTCAGTGGTAAATACAAGAGTTGAAAGTCTATGGGGACTCACAACTATTTATCAACCAAGTCAATGATGATTACCAAACCAAGGAAGATAAGCTTACTCCTTACAAGAAGATGGTAGAAAGTCTCAAGGACCTTTTCATAGACATAATTTTTTAGTAGATTCCTCACATGAACAACTGAGCAACATACACCATGGCACCAATTGGATAATTGTTAGATATGTTGCACAACATCCTTCAATGTGAATTCTTGGTAGAACAACTTCTCGTACCAGCTTTTGAAATCCTAGAATATGATTTTTCATGTGTCATCATTTGTCCTGGTTCCCCATGGTATCATGATATATTCACCTATCATAGTAGAGGAACTCTCCCATTCAATATCACCTCCAATATTAAGAAGACCTTTGTTAAAAAGGCATCCTAATTCATGATCCTAGGTAATTCCCTTTACCACAGAAGCATCGAGGGGACATTACTATGATGTCTCAACCAAGAGGAAGCATTGATCGCCTTAATAGATGTACATGAGGGCATATGTGGTTCCCATTCTAGTGATATGAATTTAGAGAAGAAATTGTTGAGGACAGGGTATTGTTGTCCAACCATGGAAAGAGAATCCCATCAGTACATGCAAAAGTGTGTCTAGTGTCAATAGTATGGAGACCTTATTCATGCTCCAGCTCAGGAGTTGTGACCAATGGTCACACCTTGGCCTTTCTTGCAGTGGGGGATTGACCTCATAGGAAATATTACTCCCACCTCATCTAATGGCCAAAAGTTCATCATAATAGCCACTAAGTACTTTACTAAGTGGGTCATTGAAGCCATTCCTATGACGTACATAACAAGGAAGAAAATTGCCAAATTTATCTTGAATTACCTTATCTTTCGTTACAGTGTTCCACAAGTCCTTATTTCTGATAACACAACATCCTTTGAGAATTAATATGTGAAAGAGCTATGCCAATAATTTAACATCCAACATTGATTCTCCACCCCATATTACCCCTAGGGAAATGGTCAAGATAAGGCTAAAAACAAGACCATTATGAAAATCCTAAGGAAAACAGTCAATGAAGCTAGCCTTGACTGGCATTTGTAGTTAAATCTTGCCCTCTAGGCCTATCAAACTAGTATCCACATGCCTAAAGGTACAACCCCATTCTCCTTGGTCTACGGATCAAAATTCATCCTGCCTATCGAGGTCAAGCTTCCCTCACTGCAAATTTCACTACAGAACCTAATCACTGATGAAGAGTACAAAGTATCTCGATTGAATGAAATAGAGTTATTGGATGAGTGTGATCTTGACTTCGTTAATCATTTGCAAGTATATCAAAACCAACTAAAATGGAGCTATAACAAGAAGATCAAGAGTTGGTCTTTCTAGGTAGGGGATCTTATTCTCAAGCAAATTAGAAAAATCTTCCAAATCAAGACAATAAAGGAAAGTTTAACCCTAAATGGTTAGGTCCATTTGTCATCACAACAAGTTATGGATCATGAGCATACCAATTAACAACACCTGATGGTGAACCCTTGTAGGAGCCAAATAATAGCCTACATCTTAAAAAAAATTATGCCTAGGCTTGAAGGGTATAAATCTAAAAAACAAAAAAACAAAAAATCCAAAATCCAAAAAAATGAGTGAAAAAAGTAAAGAAAAAAATTGTCCTCTAGTGAAAACCACTTTGGTGGCGCTTTGAAAGTACCTTGGTGAAAACCTAGCAAAAAGGAACCTTGCATAAATAAAGCACCTCCATCTATTATTTGGCTCTTTATCCTATCATTCTTTACATCACATCCATCCATCACATCATTCATCCTATTTATTCCATCACCCATCCATGTCTGTATCATAAGCTTGACATTGTGAAGTATTGTATCCCCTTTTAGTTAGTACTATTTGGCATATTCCTAAGGTTTGTTTGTCTTGCCTATCTCGAGGTAGTCTATTGCATCACACTAAGGGAAATTCATTATGGATCATATCAGGTTCTTGTATATCTTAAGGTTATTGGAAATCTCTCTGAAAATCCAAAACATTCTTAAAATCTCATCAAAATCCAAAATAACGCTGTTTTCTTTGATCTTTTCTTATGATATATCTCAATTAACCATTCTGAGGACCTCTCAATGATGTCTATAAAAATAATTTACAGAGAAAGGAATGGGGAATCGATCATTATCTTTCATTTTTTGTGCTTGTGGGTATTCTTGTAAAATAATCTTGGCACATACTTACTTAGTTGTGTGTAGGGAGTTTGATTGGAGTAGATTGTTTACTATTGTGTATGCTTTGGTTTGATATATTCTAAAAGTCTAAACTACATCCCAACGAGGTTTTCGTATGTCAAGGTGTGAACAAGAACTATCCTATCTATTTGCTGAGTCAAAGTCCATTACACTAGATACAACATCGTATTGGTTATCAATACCATGATGCATTGTGCCTATGTGTTACATCAAACATAAGAAATGATAGAAAATCCCAATCCCAAGATATGAGAAAATCATCCATCTCATCACCATATCTAATAAAGTCTCGGTGGATCATGGACTTGTTGGACTTTTTGAATCAAACTCAAAATCAATGGTCAATTCATTCATTTTATTCTTCTATCTTCTTTCCACGCTAACCTGGTATCATGACAGTCAACAAAACATCATCATGGACCCATCCTGCATCCACAAAATCGTCAACATACATACATCTTACATCATCACATAATATCATAATAATAAAAAATAGAATCCACTGCATCATCATTATCATCTAAGTTGTTGTGAATAATATAGATTTGTTATTCCTAGCATCTTAATCCATTGCATTATCATTAATCACATCCATATCATAAACATTCATAACATCCATACTATAAGTATCATCCATATATACATTTATCTACATCCATATACATACATGCATCATCATGACATTATTAATCACATCAGAAAAGTACACAAAAATAAAATGCATCCATCCATATCATTTGCATAAGCATGTCATATCATAACATCCATCCCATAACATCGCATATCATATACATCACATATAACATTAATAAAAGAAGTGCATCCATCACATCACATCCATACATAATCATAGTGAGTAAACATAACATCATATCATATCATATGCATCCATACATTCATAAAGCATGAAATAAAGGACATCACATCATCTAAATCATCTCGTACATATATCAAAAAATGGCTGCCATGGTACAATATCTGAATTAATGTGTATATCAATCAAAAGTACAATATCCACAAGGCTATAAAAAATGATCCTATGAATGTATATCTATATAAAAAAATCAGGCAAATAATAAAAGAGTGTATATAAAACAGCTATCCCTGGTGGTTGCTTGACTCCCCTCTAATTGATGGTTGATCCTCAACCCTGGGATGTGCCCCGCTCCTCTGTGAAAAATTAGGCTGCCTTATCACCTGAGGAACATCTTTGTGATAATGCATCCTATAGTACGTAGCCTCAGTGACTGCTTCTCTATACATCCAAGTAGAAACTATTTGTCCCTAAGAAGCTGCTCTCACCGCCTTGAGCTACTACCTCTGCCCAATCTCTTGGGCTAGTTGTATGTCTAGTTGTTGTCACAACTAAACCTCATGATCTCTCTAAGCAGACATATCCTATTGTTGTTGCCACAGTTGATCTCTCTCAGCTATGAGATCCTGTATCTGATCCTATACCTATGGATCTAGTTGTTGTAGGGGTGGAGGAGGTAGTGGTGCCCCCGGAACCTGTCCATCTTATTGTCTTGGGTCCTGGTGACCCTAATCTAGTTGTTGTTGCTAATGACCATCCTTTGGCACATGTGACCTATCCTGATCCTACTGCTATCCTCAGCCTTGACCCCCATCTCGGCTCCCATTTCAGCCTCCATCTTGGCCCCCGTCTCGGCCTCTACCTTTGCCTCTACCTCTAGGGTATCCCCCCACAGGGTCTGTCAAGTGGATGGGTGGCCTGAACCATTCGTCTATCTTGGCATAGTGCCTACATCTAGTATGCCCTGGTCATCATCCCATGGCTGAGCAATGAGCTGTTTGAACCCATCAACCACCATCGTAGGGTGAATTTGCGCACCCCACTGAACCTCCCTTTGATATCTCATGAAGAATGTTGTGTAATCATTGAGAGGTACATCATGTACCTCCCCAAACTATCTAGAGACATGGTCTAGGAGATATCGCTCTATCTTCGTGTGCTCTCGCCCCTGCATATAGAGAGTTTGGTGAGAAAAATATAGTTGTTGTTGGTCATCGTACCATGCAAGCACTTGCAACCAATGCCTTCATTTGAATACAGTCATGTCATCAATGACACAATGCCAATAAGGTAGACCTGTAGGGCTGGTATGTTGTAGTGTCATCAGAACCCTATACCTAAAGATGATGGGCTTGTCCTCGTGAATGTCTACTAGAATAACAAGGGGCCTCAAAATGGCAATGTGCTCATATGCACAAATGTGGAGAAGTGTAACAACTACTTTGATGCTCCTACCCTCACAGTAAATGGCCTGATGCATCTCATGGTATAAAGATGCAAGAAGAACTGGACCCCATGCAAACATAATGATCCTCCTGATCATAGCCTCCCATGCCACCCCCCAGCCTAGATTGAAGCCTCTGCCTTATCGGTTGGGGGCAATGATGCCAGAAATTAGTGCTATAATGAACAATCTAAAAATGTGCACTTGCCCATGATATAGATCAAGATTTATCTATGAGCTCACCAAGATAATAAGATCTTTGTGTAAAATAGAGCAACACACATCTCTCCCAGTATCGGTGCCATAAATGACACACTCTCCATGTATTGGAAACCATAGTATGTGCTACACGTCCTCAAGTTTGACAGTGGCCTCACCAGTGGAAAAATGAAACAAATATGTCTCACTATTCCACCTCTCGATAAGTGTAGTCATCATCTCCAAATGCATTCGGACCACTGGAAGGAAAGAAATGAAGCCTAGTCTGAGCATCCCTAGCTGCTCCACCTCCAAGTCATCAAAGTCTCTATCTGCTGCCAAAATATCAGAACAATGCTCTCATGACATCAATGGCGGATCCTCCTACACACATAGCATACACAGCGTAAATTTTCCAAAAATTCAAAAAACTAATCAAAATATGATACTTTGCATTCAAAAACATCAAAAGCATGATTGAAATCAATAGTATCACTGTTTTTGGTGTGCATCGTATCAATTTTAGGGGTGTGTCACCAATTTAGCAATGTGTGTCATGTTACTCAATAGAAAACCGACATTTGCATGCATCACTAGAGGAAAAAATTGGGGTGCGTTGCCATATTCTATGTGCATCTCCCACCATTTTCCAGCATCACTAAACCTAAAAATCATATGTGTCACTATATTAAACTCACGACCCCCAAATCAAAAGTGTCACTAGAGCAAAAAATGGTGGTGCACTGCTAAACAGAAGGTGCATCGCTAAAATATCAATAGTAACTCTTCTGATGCCTTTTGCACGCTGCTATATATAGTGATGCTCCTAAAAACCTAATTTTGATGCATTATTAAATGCACCTAAATGCAAAAATCAAGGCAATTTTTTTGAATCACATACTTGGGGTCCTGCGACTGCTCAACACTGGTACTCTCGAACCCACTCAGAAAGCTGAAGAGGAAGGACATGGTGAGCCATCTCGCCAAGATGTCAGAGCTCCAAATGCACAAATCTCTAAGGGATGAATGCACAAATGAATTGGAAATGTAACCCTTCTCACCTATTTAAGCCAAAAAATTAGGGTTTTTTTCCCTATTTTGAGCTAGAAGCTAGCATTTTGGAATATTTTACCTATTTCCACATTGTGCAACCTATTTTGAGTCGTTTTATGCATTTTTGAGGCCATTTTTGGCATCTTGGGGCCTATTTAAGCACCTGAACCTATATTTAACCTTTTTCGAGAAATCAACCCAAAATTCAAAATTTCTACCCAATTTCTCGAGGGGGTAGGGAAC
>VDFB02007934.1:0-16120 GCA_007258455.2 Sequoia sempervirens | reverse complement strand
GAATCCAAGTTGTTTCTCTCCTCTTACCTCTTAATATGGAAAATACATTCATTACCAACATAACACAACCTTAGATGATCACGACACTACAATTTCTTCTTCTCCTAGTATTTCTCATTGTTGTGAAGATGATACTTTGATGATAGAAAACTTATTCCATGAAGGTCATGAAGAACTTGTTTCATGCCCACCCCAGTCTGTCCATCTCAAAACAAACGTATTGACTCTCCACTTGAGCGTGTCCTTTTAGAAGAACCAACCTTAGAATGTCAAGAAAATTTGGTTTGTAGTTCTTCTCAAAACCATCCTCCTGCAGGTGCTTACACTGATCTCACAAAGAATGTATCACAATGAGGTTATAGACCTCAAGTTAAGGATGTTAACATTATTCCAACCCCAACCTGTCTCTTACTCCTCTCTCATAAAACCCCCCAACTCAAAACCCCGGAATCTGGTCCTCAATCTACCTCGTAATGAATGCATCATGAAAGGCATGTGTTTTCATGTAATGATAGTTACATACATATACAATTAGAAAACAATCGGTAAACTACCCAATAACCAACCCCAAACCTTTACCTTTGTGGCTCAATCCTATATCCTGTTCTAACCTTTATCCTACTGTGTCCCTCCTAGGTGAAAGCAGAGCACACCCTTGCTTGAACAATTAAAGAATACTCCTGCTAAAATCTCATTATGGGACCTTATTCAAGCCTCCCCTCACTATCACAACATGATCCAATCAACCTTGCAACAAGTTCCCATCTCTTCTAGTACGCAACCAAATGACATCGCAACCATAATTCAAGAAATAAATGATGACATTTTTTTCCACCAAAGTGATCTTCCTCCTTTGGAAGTGCAAAAATAAAATGAAGCTTTTATGATCATCGCTTAATACAAACAAAAAGAGATCAAGAGGACTCTTGTGGATACTGGTTCCACTCTTAATATATGTGGATTGAAACTTCTCGATAGACTTGGTGTCAATAAATCAAACATTCAACCTGATCCTTTATCCATTACAAGATTTGACAATATAAGCAAATAACTGCTTGGTGTGATCAGTTTACCTATTATAGTTGGAGTGTCCACATTGCGAACACCAATCCATGTTATGCCTAATTATCTTTCTTATAACCTTATCTTAGGTATACCATGGATTCATAGAGAATCCCTTGAACACATTAACACCAATCACACAAGTGGACACCATCCAACATCTTGAATTAGTCTCAAAGCTTTTAGAAGATGATTGGGGTTCCTTGGATTTTGAACATGACTTCATGGGTGAGTCCAAAATCATCCACAAAGATTCAAATCAGGGAAAATAAACTATGATTTTATCAACACAAACCTTAGAAAATCCTTCACAAGCATCTGCCTCAACCACTTTAGACAAAGAACCAAACCACATAGTCACCTTTGATGGCACGTATGACCAACCACCAATCAATCCAAAAGCAATGAAGAAGATTTATGGAAAAGGTTATGAACTCATGAAACAACTTGGATATAGTGGAAAAGGATGTGGTGCTTGAGAACAAGGTATCTAAAACCCTGTAGAGCCTAACACACAACAAACAACTCATGGTCTTGGTTATTTTCCTTTAATTGAGATAAACAAGCCATCCCTCAACATCAACAATCTCACACAACATACTTCTAAATCATCCTTAACAATTGTCCATCCTGAACTCGTCGACACTAGTGGTCTTGAACATCATCCTTTACACAATATAACACAAACAAAGAACTCTCCACTTAATATCAATGTCATCTCGTAAGACACCAAAGATTTACATTTAATAGATTTTCCCTCCTCATGTAAGAGTGAGAACAAAATCTTGCAATCTAAAGAACCATGTGTAGGTATGACAACCTATACTAAGAAAGACATCTCTTTGCCACCAACAATAGCAACTACTTATCCCCTTGATCAAGTAGGTATTTTGTCGAGACTCCTCCAATATCACTTGATAACTTTTTCCCCATGAACTTGAAAGAAATGCTATTACAAGACTTCATTTTGCACATATAATAGATTTCATGGTCATTCCACTAATGAATGCAAGGCTTTGAGTAGAAAAATCCAACATTTTAAGGAGTTTGGTATTCTCCCTTATGCGGGGGCATCTAATTCATCTAATTGATATTGATTTTCACTCTACCTTGAATGTTATCAATCATTTCAACTCATACTCATCCTGCACTACGTGGGGGAAAGGGGTTAGATAGCCTTATCCTTGTATGTCACTTTTTGTTGCCTTCTTTGGCTAGTCGTTAACCTTTCATGAACATATAAGAGCAAGCTTGGGATGTGGATGACATGCTTTAAGTTGGCTCACATGTGAAATACTCCCCTTTTAATGACGTAACTTATCAGAAACATATGACTTAACATAGGTATTTCTGATAAAATTTCCAGGCACAACGCCATTATCATCAATGCTATGGTGGAAAAGTTAGAAAAAAATCAAAAGGGCTCGCTGGTCGTGGACTTGGATGCGGACAGAGGTTGTGGTAGATCTGTTGTTGAAGGGATTTTGACTCGCACCTGGGCTAATACGAAGAGGAAGGCCCCTGCTTCTCTACACATGGTTCAAATCCTCAAGCAGGGGTTATAGGATATGAGTGAAGCTGAAAAGGAAGCTGAGGAGTTGATGAACACCTTGGAGTAGTGCTGTTGTGGTTGTTTATGGCTTTTTGGCGGTCCTTTTTTTGAACCCTGTTGTCTCTTTTTGTTGTCATTTCCTTTTTGGGACAGCTGTATGTTTTTTTGAACTTTTTATGCTCTATCTTTGTTTGTTTTAACTTTGTGGTTTCAGGTCCCTGTAAAACCTGTTTTTTCCTTTTCAAAAACATAGGTATTTTTGAGTAATCTCTCATGTCTCCTTCTAATTTAAAGAAATTTCTTACAATATTGGTGTTTGAAACCAATTTAAAGTGAGGGCATACATCACCACTCACATTTCATTTTGTGATTTTCTTTTTCTTGCAATTTCCTCTCTTGGATACATTTGGCACAATGTTCCCCAGGATAAGACCTTGCACTTGTCCTCTCTTGGAAACAAGATGATATCGTTTGCACTTATCCTCTCTTGGAGACAATAAGCACAATGTTCCCTAAGATGAGACATTGCACAAACTAATAAAAATCCATTTGAACATTCCTTACACTATTTTTCATTTACAATGTCTATGAGTGTCAAGCATACGAAGTTTTGCTTACTTCATAGAGCTCAAAAATAATTTTCCTTTGTTGTGCCTTATTAAAGTTATCAAGAGGTATAACTTTGGTATGGTTGCTCCACGCAAGGAATCCCGATACAGTCATAAGGCCTACACCTATCGGTTGCCATACCAACGATGTATGTTTTCTCTGCTTACGGAAGTCTTCCCTTTGTGGGGCCGCCGTGAGTTCCGCTGCAAATTGAGTGTATTCTGCCGCTTCAATCTTCCGATCGAAAATAAAACTGAAACTGGACCAAATGGTACTCAAAGCGGTCACGCTTTTCATTTTCTTTTCTCTTCCTGGTTGCCCATTCAGCCAGCAGTCATGGCTATCTTGTTTGCAGTACAAATCATTTTACCTTATGGTGTTTATTTTCTTGTGTATGTTTGAAACTGACTTAAGATCTTGGATCATAAGGGCTTACTGCGGCCTCCTTTGTCTTTCATCCTTTATCTCTGCGTAGATGCTGATTGGCCCTCTCTTGAATGTCTGCTTTAGTGTAGAGTTTGAAGCAAGTTCATCCTCTCTCTAAATTTAAGAACCTAAATGTACCATGGAAAAAACTTTCTTGATTTGGGAATAATTAATGATGGGAATTGGACAATGAGGCCTTGATTTAGTATTGTGATGTGTTTTCCACATCCACACTAGGTCTCAGACCCTTTCAAATGCATTTTAAAATGTCTTGTGAAGGTGTTGTGAAGTGTTGTAACACATTTATGCACTTTTATAGACTCTTCTCATCATAATTCATCTAAAAATTGCCTTTTTATCCCTTATCAAGTCTTATTTTAAAGTGTTGTAAAGTCTTGTAACAAGCTTTCACACTTTTCTAGGCTTGTTATCAACAATTACACCTTTCCTATTCTTTATTTCGCCCCTTTATACACTTACAGGTCATAATTAAGTGTATTTTTGAATTCAAACCTGACAAACCTCATTAAATACAACTTAATTACTAACACCCACTTATAATCCCAAGGTGAAACCCATTCACCATGGGTGGCGAATGAGTCCCTCTTGGCTCCAAATTCAAAACAATTCAAAATTTATTTCTAGTTTTTATTCAAAAATACCTTATGTCGGCTTGTGATGTATTATTGGGCTATTAGGGTGTAAGTGTGTATAAATAAGTGTTTTTACATCCATTTTAACCCCCATTCAACTAACTCATTCATGATTAATCTATCATTCATCATCCTTCTCAAACAAGCTAGGGAATCAAGAGAGAATTCAAGAATAGTTTTTACACATTCAAATGTTGAATACTCATGTATTGCTATAGAAAATCAAGATCAATCATCAAGGAAAGGTTTTTATTCCATTGTTGAATGTTTCATTACTTTGTTTCATCATTTTGGTTTAATTAACTACAAAGGGGTTTGACCAAGGAAAACCCCAATGCCCTAACATTTAATCTTTCTCTCTCCTTGTTGCACAAGTCAAAATATCAACAAAAATTCACTTTCAAGTTTGGAAATTAGACTTTTGGAAGCGGACACCTGTGGGAACCCAGAAGAGTCCCAAATCCCGAAGACTGAGGTTTCCACAGCACAGTTACTCAAAGAAAATTCAAAGAATGGACTGAGCCTCCACATGGGTAACCAGGAAAATGGGATCTTGCAGAGAACTGAAACTCTAATTTGAAGATCTGCATTTATCTACATGGGCTGATCAATTCAAGTGGGAGCTGAATTGCCAATGTTGGGCTCAAGAGTCCCACCAAGCCTAAAAATCAGGATCAACAGAATTTCAAAAGTCATTTCTAGTCTCCATCTATATCTCAAGTGTACACTTTTAGTTTCATTCTTTTTTGTTGTAGTTTGCATTCATTTCTAGGTGTTTTTGCATACCTCATTGTGTTTTCAAAAAAGTTACATTTCATTATTTTTACATTCTTAATCAATCAATTTTATCAATTATCTGAATCTATATCATTTCATTTATACATAATTTCATGATACATACATTAATTTGAGTGAACCACCTAGAGTTTTGGTGTGGGATCTATCTCTTTACATTAGGTGAAATACCCTAATTGAGAAAAAGAGACTTAGCATTCCATATCTACCCTAAAATCTATGGTTTAAAGGTATATATAGGACATCCTTATATAATTTTTCATCCTACTTTAGGACCATTGGACAATCTACTCACTTCAATAATTACTAAGATTTTTCTTATTCTTGCATGTGTCTTCTTATCATAACCATTTGCATTACATCTTGCATAAAATATTTTCTTGCATGTCTCAATGTGTATTCAAGATCTAAATATTAATCAAGAAAAACCATAAACCAAAAAAGGAGGAAAACAAAAAAATAAATAATAAATAAAAAAAAAAAAATTCCAAAAACATTAGAAAACACTTCAAAAACAAATAAATCTAGGTGTCCTCCAAGTCAAAATTTTAATCCTCATTCTCCATCCAAATCATCCTATCCTAGTCATCTAAGTTAACCCAATCATCCCATCCTAGTCATCATAATCATTCCTCATCATCTGAGTCCCCATTCTCCATCTTAATCATCCTATCCAAGTCATCCAAGTCAAATCAATCATCCCATCTGATTCATCATAACCATCCATCATCTCATCCTAGTCACCCCCTTCATCCTAGTCATTTCATCCTAACTCCCCTTCATTCTAATAATCTATTATATTCCTAATCATTCCTTGTCATCCTAACCATCTCTCTTCACCCTAATTATCCTTACCCAACATAATCCTTCCTTTTCATCTTAATCACCTTGTCCTTATCATCCATAATCATTCATAATCATCCTTATTGTCCCCTTTATATATCTAATCATGCATCTTATCCTAAAAATACCTAATTATTTAATCCACATCATCCCAATAATATCAATCATCCACATCCATTCTTAATCCATCATTTAGGACCCTAAGCTTAACTAATTTGTCTAATCCAATTGAGGTCCTAATCATTATCATAACACCCTCCATAATCCACATCAAAATATTTATTTCCTAATACATTATCATCCTTAATCCTCATCCTTCATTATCATCCTTAATCTTCATCATCACCCTTAATCCTCATTCTTCATTATCACTCTTAATCTCCATCATCATCCTTAATCCACATCCTTCATTTTAAACATCCTTCACCACAACATTGATGAAGATGAGCCTAACATATCCTCCATCTTCCATCTCATACCTCAACATGTTTTTGAATTTCTCCTTGCCAACTACTTTAACAATCACATAAAATCTATGATCATGTGTCATGTAAGTTGATTCCAATAGATCCTCAACACCATCCAAGCCTCCATGTCATTCTTTTCCTCCATTGACAAGGGAAACCAAAATGTCTTCCATGTTCAACCAACACCCATCCATAACCATATCTCATACACTTCACATCCTATTCAACCCGTTATCAAGCCAAATAATACCCTCAAAAGACAACCAAAAGGTGCCCTCCAAGGAGCACCAAAACTTACCATCAAAGGAGTACAAAAATTCATCCTCTAAGGAGCATGAAAAGTCACCATCAAATGAATACAAGAACCCATACAAAATCCTATTTCAAAAAATGCTAGTCCTAGTCTTCTAGTTCCACCCACTTCCACCTCATCCATCCCATGTTTATCCACCTCATCCATTTCATTGTTTTCCACCTTTATAGAATCTATACAACATCAATCATGTCACTCACTTGATCTTGTTGATCCAAATAATTGCATCATAGATCCCCCTTTATGTCAAGATAAAGGTACTCCTTGTGATCCCATTCCATCTAATGATCCTATCCTTAAGTCTATCTAATAAATCCTTCTAGATGATCATGATATCTAAGTCGATCCTATATTTGATCAATATCCTATTCCCAAATATGACATCAAAGATAAACCAATCTTTGATCAAGATCCTCTTGTTGATCAAGAAATCTATAGTGATCCCCTTTCATATCAAGATAAAGTCATCCATTCCATACCCCTACATGATCTCTTTTCATATCAAGGGCAAAGTATCCCTTCCATACCATCTCATAATCTTACCATATCCAACCCATTTGATGATCCTATCATATCCACCTCATATCATAATCCTATCATACCACCTCCATAACATGACCCTATAGAATCCATCACAAGAATAAAAATTTCCATCCATTACCCTATCTAATGATACCCCCCAATCATGATCAAGATGTCTCATCCACTCCACCACATGATCCCCTTCCACCTCATGGTCCTCTCCCACCTCATGATCCCATTTCCAATCAAAAGCAACATAACCCTCTATCACATCCAATGATCCTCTTTGTCCAAATCAATATCAAATTACAACTTCTATTCCATGTCATGATCCCCTTCCATCTCATAAGCAAGAGAAAACTATATCATCCACCCAATCCCATGATCCTACCATAAGTCAAGAGTAAAGCACCCCTTCACCTTCATGTCATGATCCTAATCCTCCACAAGATCTCATCACTCATATCCAAGATACCAATTATCTCCCTACTTATCAATTTTTTTCCTCCACTTTCATTCAAGTGGGTCTACTCCAAGAGCCTGTCATTCAATCCATGCCATATCCCCCTCAAAATGGACTAGCATCTTGCCTAAAAAAAAAAGTATCCCACTGACAAAAGGATTTGTCAAACTATGTGTTATAAAAGAAAAGGGTTAGGCCTTCATGAGCAAGGTATCTTAGAACCCCTTTTCATATCAAAGAAAATACTAATTATCATGGACTTGGCTACAAGTCTCTAGACATTGGTAATCCTTCCATTCACCTCAAATCCAAAATCCTACCATCTAAATACAAAAATTCACATTCCCTGCCCTCAAAATCTATCTTCAGCCCTTATGTTCCAAAACCAAATCCATCTCCCCTTCCATACATCTTGGGTCCTTATGTCCCAAAACCAAGTCCTTCATCCTTTCCATCCATCTTGGGTCCTTACATTCCACCATCTAAAATTCCTATTCCAAGATCCCATTATCCTCTATATCCATCACCTCATATCCCTAATCAAGATCAACAAAGGTGCACACTCTTGAACCTTTTCCAACATAGCTACACCAACCCATCCATAATACATCCATATTATTCCTTCACATCCACCAATCCCATTGCTCTTGGAAGAAATTAGGATGCCAAATCTCAAATGTATAAAGCCAAAACTTTACAAAAATAAAAGGATCAACATGTCCCTTCAAAATGACACAAAAAAACAAATAAAAATATGATCCAAAATAAAAAATTTAAATCCCAAAGGCTGCTAAAATTTGCGTAGGAGGAAAATAAAGGAATTTAAAAGCACTTTGGTTAAAAGTACTGGTGGATCAATGGAAGTCCCAAGGGAAAGAGTCGAGTTGATCCCGGGCGTTTCCACTTGTCAGGGAGAAACAAAATTCCGGTTCGTTTATGCATAAGCCATAATGAAGCTTGGCTGTCACTCAAAATGTTTGGGTCGCCCCTTGTCCCGGAATCATATCCTCACTCATATAAAATCTCCCAGAGTTCCAAGAAAGCAACTTCTCTTTTCATAACTCCCTGCACCATTCCAAGGTGTGTTCCAATGTCAATCTTTCAGCATTTTAAATGCTCTTATGCTTCTTCATCAATCAAATTAAAATGCTGGAAAAATGGCTGTCGCACATCCCGGCCGGCTGCGTGATTCGCCATCCTCACTATCTTCCATCGGTTTCCATCCATCGTCACCAATGTCTGCCAGGCAGCGCATCGAAATTTCCGCAGTCTGTGGGCGCATATTCAGGATGCACTGCATCCATGGAACCTAGGTCCTAGAAGATCATCCCTTAATCTCCTAATCACCACATACGGTAATGTTTAGATCCACTTACCGTCATTTGTCATTTGCTCCTTCTAAATCACTGTTCGAAAAATACGAAAAGGAAATGAGAAAAGGGAAAAAATGAAAATAAAAAAGATAAATAAAATTAGTCAATAGTGAAAACCACTTGGCACCTGGATAAGTGCTATAAATGAAAACCTAGTAAACATTATTGTCATGTGTAACCCATTACCCTCTTGCACTCTACACTTGGGTGAAAGTTTTATCCATGCTATCCTACCTACCACATCTCCTTTATCCCTCATTTCCTATCCATTATCCTATCCAAATCCACGCCCCCTTTTCCCTCCTTTGATCTTGACAAGAAAGGCAAAGTATCTTCATATGTATGTATATTATTCATCATTTAGCACTTTTCTGTCCACCATATCATTAAATTTACATATCCTCATCTATCCGATAAATAGACCCAGCTACACATGTTGGAGTCTTCATGAGAAGGGCCTGGGGATTGTCGGATGCGTCATATACTATCCGCGTGTCGTTTGTGCGTAAATATAAAATGCGTGCATCCGCTTGATAGCAATACCTCACGTGCTGTCCAGTTTAAGTATATGAAAAACGCGGCTTGATGTTGGTGGAATGGGAAGAGTATTATGCGTAGCTGGACGATGCCAGGCCTTAGCTATCCGCATTGCATGTCATTTATGCATTATCGTCCATATCATCCACATCACTCATCCACCTTTTCATCCGTAAGTTACACTGCCTCTTTCATTATTAGGGGCATCGCAGTCACCTACAGCTGTGCCGGATCTCATCATTTACCGCCAAAAACTCATCCGTCGTCTTATACCATCTTCATCCCATTATCCCGAGAGAAATTCACACTCTCTCCTATCAAAATTCACTCATCATTAAAATACCTCCTACCATCAATAACCAGGATTTATCATGTCATTGAATGTCGTGGATCCTCCATTCAAGCATCTTATCTGAGTCATTTTATCCCTATGGCTTCCAATCAGCCGTCACAACCGTCCAATCCATTCATCCCAAGTACAATAAATCTAATCCATGTAATCTTAGAATCTCTAGTGCGTCGTCCATAAACAATCCTTGATTTTCAATCCAGAATCAATTGATGATAATATATTCCATCAATTTAAATATTATCATAAGGATATGTCTTTCTCCCAATCCCCTCACATTTTTTCAGGATGGAAGTCCTTCCCATCAAAACCAACATCCTCGTCATCATCAATTATTCTCGTGGTTTTGGCTTAACTTGGAGCTATAGATCATGATACAGCTTTTTGGTTTGTTGTTCATGCTGTTGCTTTTTTTTTATCATTTTTTACATTTCTCTTTTTTTTTTTGCACTCTATTTCCATAGGGGCATCATGGTCTTCCATATCACGGTGTTATAAGGCATAAGTTTGCGCTTGACCCTTTTTTAATCACGTACTAGGCACATTGTCTCCTGGTTCCTTATATCTTGGTGCATAATGTCAAGTACAATATCAAATCTAGGTTGCTCATACCATTGCAATATGATGATCCTCCATCCTCCCTCTCCATCCATATTTTCATCATCCTTATCTATGTTCCTCTATCCTTTTAGCCTTCATCCTTTTGAGTCCTTTCATCCATTTCGAGAGCACACTCATGTTCTTTGAACCCACATTTCCTTTTAAGAGGGCATACCACTACCTCCTCGTCATCCTTCCTCTTCCTCACTAGTGATTGAGATATCATACTTCTATTCCTAATCCCTTTCCTACCCACTATGTTGTATTGTTTGAAATGATGTTACTTCTCTTAGTCACAACATCATCTCAAAAAGGGGCAAAATATAGACACTGAAAAATGTCTTAAGCATGCGAATGCCATTTTTCGCATAAATTCTTCCTCTTTACATAGTTAAATAATTTAATTATTTGATTATTCCCTAAGGTCATATTCTCTTATTAATTAAATTTTTTTAAATTATTTAATTAATTCATTTCATGCTATTCCTCATTGATTAATTAAATAATCACTAATTAATTATTTCTTTCTATAATTAAATAAATTCTTATTTATTTAATTATTTACTTTCATTTGGGTAAAAGTACAAATTTGTGTCACACTTTTGGCCAACTTATAATTAAAAATCAATTTTGGTCAAACATATCATCTATTAAGATTCATTCTAGATAAGTTAAATATGTCCACAATTTTTCCAATTCAAATTGTTGGCTAAATGCATATGTAGCACCACTTGTGAATATTTGAAAAAAATAATGTTTCAACAACTCCTACTCATATAAATAACATATTTTTAGAAATATGAAAAATACCCTTTTTGTAGACCCATAAGTGTAGTTTTCAAATACATATTTATTTTAATAATTCAATTATTATTTATTTTTATTTTTATTTTTTCCTAAAAGTAGGTTATCATGAACAAAAATACTAAAACTTATTAAAAATAATTAAAAAATGTGAGTGTTGTGAATGGAAGCAAATCTAGATTAAGATATGGAACATCATTTTTTAGCATTTTATCAGCAACTAAATTATAGTGTTAAATTATAAAAAACTATATTCAAATATTTTTTAATTTTTTCAAAAACATACAAACATAAAATATATAAAGCATACAAATTTTATTAGTTTACATCATTTCAAAATTCAAAACATATATGCCACTTTCTAGTGATTCAACTTTAAAAGTTAGATCAATGTTGGTCCCAACCTCTTTTCCATGCCATTCTTATCTCTTCATTTCATTTAATTTTTACCCTTGATCATTTGACATTACCTTTTAATATCCACCATCCATCCTTAACTAAACCCTATTTTTTCCCTAACCGTGTTTATCTTTGCTTCTAAGCAATCTCATCCATTGATCAACATCATTCTTCATCTTTCAATCCTAGCCCTTGATTGGCTTTCTATAAAGAAAAGACCTCCCATTCCATTTTGATATCAACATTTATATGCTAATGTTATTGTTGGAATCAAGAGCAACCACATCCAAATCTTCAATAACTCAACATAATACCTTCAATCTTTTGAGGTTTGCATGTATTTGATTTTTTTAATGTTGTACTAAGTTAGTTAACATTGATAAATAATCATTTCATACATTTATATTTATATTTATATACTTTACAGTATTTAAAATTTAGATAATAACAATAATAAATCCATTGTCATATAAAAATTAACTCTATAAAACTCTATCCAATTTTATACTTGAGAAAAAATAGTGTTACAATTTCCACTGAACAAAGGTAATGTAAGAGCTTCAACTCATACTAATAGTTGAAGTGATAATATTTCAAACCAAATTAGGTGCCCACAATCTCAATGCCCCTTTAGTGAAATAGCTCCTCTCCAAAATCATGCTCCAAATTTTAATACTTAATCATTTCCAATATAATTACATCAATTAATGAGAAAACAAATAAATATTTTTCCTAATTTTTAAACTATTAGTCCATGATAAAATAGGAATAGATAAATAATTTCACCAAATTTATTTTATTTGAAATATTAGATTACACTTATTTACTCATCATCGAATAAATAAAAAACCTAACTAAAATAAATGCAAAAAAAATAAAAAAATTACTATCACAATTCTTTATTTTTTATTTACTGTTACAATAGTTTTTATAGATTTATTTCACTCTCAAATCACACAACCACAGAATAATTAACTAAAACGAACAAAATGCTGAGAATTAAAACCCTATTCCAATTTCTTCCCATGATTTCCACAAATACTACCACGGCCATAATAAGCTTTCTAAGCACCAAAAGAAAGTTCATCGTTTTCATTCCAGATATAAGTTCCTGCAAAAATCTGATCTTGCTAGCAAATAAAAAATCTGATCTCACTAGAAAATCTGAGGACAAATAAACATTCCAATAAACATAAACTCATCTTTCATTAGATTTGAGAAGCTACAGTTAATCATCCTTACCCATTATGACAAAATGCAGAGGGGTCTACAATTTGCTTTTGACAGCAGACAATTGGACAAGAAATTTTTTGTGCACATTTTCCTATTCAAATACAATGTCGCCAAGATTAAAACAAAGCCAAAGCACAGACATAAGACATACGAGTATTATGTAGATTCCATGAACAAAAAAATACCAGAGTTGTAGTAAGTAGTGGTGAGATCATATTGAGCCGAGGCGCCAAAACGTCTTCTCTGGGTGGTGGGCATCACAGAGAGAGCGTCTTGTTATCCACTCACTGGTGGGTCTTCTCACATAAGCACAGATCCTATGTGGTGGGGTTGGTCTCCTTGGTAGGTTTGTGGCGCTCCATTCGATTTCTCCTTGAGGCGGAAAATTAGTTTTGGCCTTGTCACCTCTGAGAGATCTGGCAGCCCTGTCATAAGTAAGGGCAGCCTCATGGGCTGTGTCAAATGTTCCAAGCCACTTACGGTGGTTCTTGGCGTTGCTCCTGATTTCTGCTGTAAATTTTCCCGATGGTTTCTTTCTTACACCCGTGTAATGAACTTTCTCCGGAGAATCATGGGCTTGTCCAACAGACATGGCCTTATCACCATGGAGAGATCTGGTAGCCTTGTCATAAGCCCGACAAACATGGTGAGAGGGACTCCCGGAAGATGTGGGCTCGGAAAGAGTAGAGGGAAAATTAGTTCTGGCCTTATAGCCATGGAGAGATCCGGCGGCCCTGTATTGAACTTGCCCCTGATAATCATGGGTTTTTCTGACAGACATGGCAAGAGGGACTCCTTTTACACTAGGGGAGGAAGACGTGTGTTTGGAAAGAGCAGAGAAAAAGGTAGGGGAGGGCAGATTTTATAAATGTTTTCCAAGATCTTTGTATCCTGTTTTAAGAAAATTCACCATCAATAATTCACTGTTATGATAAATTCATCTAATGAAAAATGCATCATAAGTAATTTATGGTGGTGAATTTTCTATGAGGTGAATTTGTCATGGCGGTGTATTTTGCGATGAATTATGAACATATTTTCCACCTAGTAAATTGTTTGTTAATTTAGAGGTCAAATTTGTTTGTTAGGAATGATTATTTTAATGTTGTTGTCAACATACTAAAAAGAAATTTTATTGTTGTTGTCATATATGTGTTGTAGGAATTTGGTGTGTCTAAGAAGAGACACATTTTTTTATGTTTAACCACAACATGATAATTATTTAAATGTAATAGATGAAATTACTAAATTTAATTGAAATTTGTCACGTTCTATTATATATAAATTAGTAATATTGAATTTCTTATTTTACTTTAATTAAAAAAAATTGTAATTTTTAATAAAACAAATATTACATTAAGTTATCCTTAATTTAATTTAATTTTTAATATATTTAAACCTTAGTTTTTATTTGCATATTATATTCTATTAAAATATTTATAGATAAATAATAGATTTATTATATTTCGTTACATAGTTGATAGATAACATCACACTATAATTCATATTATACTATAAAAATACTATACTATCTTAGCTTGCATTACCCCTAGTAGAAAGTCTAAATTTTTATTTTTGTTTTGGGGTCACTTTGATTAGAGTATGTCAAATGTAATAATTATTTTTATCAATAATATATTTTTGCATAAAGCTCGCCCATATTATTATATCTCATTCTATTATTACTCATTGTAAAATAAAAAATATAGCAGATAAAAAGTCTTACTCCATTAAATTAGAAAATCTTATTATTATAGTGATCATTTGTTTATGTATTGGATTAGGTATATATTAGATGAAAAAGAGTTATTCATACTTAAGAAATTGGAAAACATACCTTATCAACATTTTGTTTTTGTTATTAAATAAGGTGGAGTGACTATCTAAATTTCAAATAAGAATAAAAACATAAAAAATATAACATAGTAGCCGAAATTTTAGTTTATTTCAAAATATAAAATTTAATTAATTTTTAAAATCATTTTATATCACTAAATATGTAATAGAGAAAAAAAAAAAATTGGATATAGAAAGTATATGGTAATTCACTTTAATTTACAACACAACACAAATAAATACTAACTATTTGCAAATTTGATAGTCAAATGTAATTTGTGAGAGAAATTGCCTCTAGGAAACCAATGGATTTTCATCCAGAGCCTCCAACCTTCAACAGGTTTTTTGAATGAAATATTTTCTCCAAAGTGAAAATAAAGTGATGAAAGCATTAAAATTAGATAGAAAAATAAAGAATAATACCATCTTTAGTTAAAATGGAGATAAAAGAAGAATATTTATGAAAAATATTTTTAAAGAAAGGAATAATTATATTTATTAAATGATAATTAAATACAATCTTTTTGAAAGGGTGTGATTGTTTGAAAACCAACCATAAGGCTTATATAAGTCATTTCTGTGAAACTTGGAAAGGACAAAGGGATCATGCAAGGAAGAAGAAGATGGTTTGATGGGCTATGGACATTAGAGGAGGGGGCACATAGAGTTTTTCCAACTTGAGGTATAGAGTACACTCAAGATTGTCTTGGCTAAGGGCTTTGATTTAGATAAGTACTTAACTTATTGAAAGATATTTTAATTATAAATGAATGAAGTTGATACAATTAAATTCTTTTATGATGTTACTTTTCTTTTGATCATTTTCATATTGTTAGATATTAATTTATCTATTAATAATTGGTAATAGTAATGTTCTTATGTATTAAGTTAGTTAACTTTGATAAATAATCATTTCATACATTTATATTTAAATTATAGATATAATTTACAATATTTAAAAACTAGATAATAACACTAATAAATCCATTGCCATATAAAAAATATCTTTATTAAACTCTATCCAATTTTATACTCAAGGAAAAGTAGTGTTACAATTTCCACAAAGAAGGTAATGTAAGAGCTTCAACTCATACCAAAAGTTAAAGTCATCTCAATTGGGTGCACATAATCTCAATGCCCTTTAGTGAAATAGCTTCTCTCCAAAATCATGCTCCAAATTTTAATATTTCATCATTTCCAATATAATTACATCAATTAATAAAAAATCAAATAGATATTTTTCGTAATTTTTAAATTATTAGTCCACAATAAAATAGGAATGGA
>VDFB02007933.1:0-23241 GCA_007258455.2 Sequoia sempervirens | reverse complement strand
TTTGAGGATAGCAGGTTGGAATGAGGAATAGATTGAACAGTTTGTGGAAACCTTTTCTGCAAACATTCCCTCAAATCCAGAAAACATTGAGGCAACAGAAATTCAACAAGAACTAGTAGTTCGATCATGTAATCAGGCAGCTGAAAATGAAGAGAGTCTGAATCTGCCATCTGAATTTCAAGATGTAGCTTTGAACCGAGGGGTGCATCTCAATTTCACTCAAGTGGATGAAGGGTTGTCCATGCCATCACCACCGAATGTTGATCCTGAAGATGTCATCCATTACTTCACAACTGGGAGAAATTGGGAGGCTGAAAATGATGAAGAGGATGGACTCAGTGGTAATGACTCAAGTGATGAAGAGGCTGACTATGTGCCATGCGCAAAATTCAATGATCAATAACTAGCAGGCAGCAGAAGCACTTTTTTGCAACTCCCAATGCAATGAGTGTGCCAATCATCTAACAGAGGTCACAATGGGGTCCTACGCCTTAGTAGGCAATCTCAAATTTTGACATCGAATGATTTCTTCAATTTGTTGAATGAACAAGAGGCACAGAAGCAAAGAAACCAAGAATTGCAGCAAAGGAAAAGGGAGCAAATGGCTGGAAGGAAGACAGAAAGAGAAGCAATCCTCGCACATAGGGAGGCAAACATATTGGAGCGTGCTGCAAAAAAATAAAAAATTGCAAAGGAGAAACTGAGGCAACAACATGAAAAGGAGCTTCAAAGGGAGCAAGCAAAGATTGCTAGACAGTTGAAGGAAAACCAAAAGCAGGCGGAAAGAGCAGAAAGAAACAGAACTAAGAGTACTCCTACAGCTCCTCTTCCAAGTCAACATCCAATTTTAAAGGACATGATTAACATTTTATCTCCAGCCTTTGCAGCTCTTAGCAGCCTACAAAATGGGTCTTCTGAAGGCTGCTCTCCACAGTTACAGCTAACTCCAGAAGCAAATCATGCATTGCTTGCTTGTATAGCAAGTGCCATATAGAACAATTCGTAGTCCTTAACATCTTCTCTAGTTGACGCGGAGTCAGTTGACCCCCAAGGACACACCACTTCATAATCAGATATGTGGATGTCTGATTAGGATTTTTTGTTGTCAACTTTTTGACCTCGAAGTGTGCTAGAGTGTTTTTTGTAAAACTGAATGCTAGTCTATTGTATTGGACAGCCAAAGCATACTTGTTTGTTGTATTGGATAGCCAAAGGATACTAGTGTCTAATTTTGTAGAACTAAATGGTAGTCTATTCTCAACTTATCTAATTCGATGTGTTCCAATGTGTTTTTTGTATATATGAAGACTCCTTGTCTTCTTTCCAAGTTAATGATCTATGCTTTTGTGATTCGAAATTAGTTTTTTGTTTGTTGTATTCATCTATCATTGATGTGATTTAAAAATATGACTCACTAGTCTATTCAAGTTCTATGTTTTCTAAATAATGCATTTGGTAAAGGTTGAAAACATTATAATTCAAACTTTGTATTTTTCCTGACATCACACTTTTTGAAAATTCTAACTTCACATATGTGTTTGTTTGTTGCATAGATATATATATAACTATACATCTATATGTAGCATATCCATAAATTGTAACTGTAAGTGTAAGTGGAAATCAATCTAATTCTAAATTGTAAGTTTACAATGAATAAGTAAATCCCATCATAAATCAAATCCCATTGTTCAGGTTCATGAATGAACATCATAAGAAAAAAGAACATCATAAATGAACACAATGTCTACCAGGTCACAGCCAAAGTAAACTCTTGAAAGACTTGACCTGAAATGTCATCATGCAAATTGACTTGCTCTTTACAACCTCCCTAGTTGTGTATACATGCATACATATATATAAATATATATATGTATGTACGTATATAACTATACATCTATATGTATATATATGTATGTACGTATATACATACATACATACATACATACATACATACATACATACATACATATATATGTATACACAACTAAGTATATGCATACATATAACTATACATCTATATGCAACATATCCATAAATTAATCTATTTGAAATTATAAATTTTTGAGCACATACACTTGGAAATTAATTTAATTGTAAATTGTAAATGTAAGTTTACAATGAATAATAAAAATGAACATTATAAATGAACACAATGTCTATCGGGTCACAGCCAAAGTAAAGTCTTGAAAGACTTTACCTGATATGTAATCTTACAAATTGACATAGTCTTCACAACCTCCTAGCCATTTGACATGCCTGCCACAAAAAACAAATATAATACAACAAACAAACATGGACAATAGTTATTGAAATAAATAAAAAGATATACTAGTTAGTAAAAAATATAGAACAATAATTGAAACTTAGAACAATTTGAACAAAAAATCCTTAATTATTTGGTGTGTTGACAAACACAATTACCAAACTGCCCACCATGAACATTGTTGCACCACCTCTCCTTGTTCTCCCATGCCTGCAAGAAAAGATTTACAACCACGGGTAGTCACAACCGAGGCTAGTAACATACAAACATCATATGACCTTTGAAATAATGCATGTACAACAACACATAATTAATCAAGTTCAATTGTGAATATAGTAGTAGAGGAGAAAAATTATGAATGCCACTGGCTGCTATCCCTCTTATTTAGAAATTTGAATCTAACAATTGAATGCATTCAATTTGATTGTTGTGTTTCAAATATGAATTTGTTATAGCATTTGAATTTGTAGCTGCCAGTTACGTAGGTTTTTAGAGATGATATGACTGAATTCTGCACTATATTTGGATTCGATGTTCATTTGGGAAGCCTTATATATCTGTGATTTTTTGCAGGTTTGCATGCATGCATAGAGTCATACAAACATAAGCATACATGCAAACATTCATAGAAACATAAGCATACATGCATGTATTCATATAAACATATACATACATATAAATTGTAGAAAATCAGTAATATACATTGCAAAGCAGAAAAAACACCTAAATGTGTCACTTTTAACATCTAATTAAAACTCTTTTATCATTCAAATCCGCTCAAAAGTGAATGGGTCTAATTCACGTTAGCACCTTATAGAATCATTTTGGCGCCCATTAAAAATCACTCCTACATATTAATCTCCTTACTAAAGCACCGAACACCAAACACATTACACCCCAATTAATCTTCATTTGGGGTCCGATTGATGCATATGACTAATGTTTTTTTGTGGGTATCCCATCCTATTCATTCACAATCACACAAGCTTTGTAGCCTATTACATATACATACATACATACATACATACATACATACATACATACACATATATATATATATGTATGTATACATGTATGTATGTCCATACATACATACATACATACACACATACATCTATGTATGTATGTGTGTATATATATATATGTATGTATGTATGTATGTATGTGCATACATACATACATGCATACATACATACACACATACATATATGTATGTATGTATGTATGTGCATACATACATATAGACATGTATGTATGTATGTATGTATGCATGTACATACATACATATATACATATATATATATATAAATGTATGTATGTATGTATGTGCATACACATATAGATACATGCATACATATATACAACACATGGCGAAAAGGAGTGTAAGAGGAATGATTTGTTTCATAAACAAGCAGTAATAATTTTGACATCATCGAATAAACCCTTAATGGGTCATGAAAGATGCAGAAGAAAATGAATAACCAGTACCATTGTTTGCATTTTGAAAGGATAGGCAAAGGATACACACATATACATCGATTTGTTGAATGAACAAGAGACACATAATGTAAAATGACAAATATATGTATGCTAGCCTGCTGTATGTGCAATGGAAGGTAGAAAAATATAAACAAATGCTATAATGCATAAAGTAAGAAGACACTATGCATAAATGAAAATAACTATAAGTACCTACCTGAGACTTGGGATATTAGAGGAATGTGCAGAGGATGCTTGTCGTTGCTTTCAATACATACATACATACATACATTTTTGTAATATGAAAGATGCAGAAGAAAATGATTAACCAGTACCATTGTTTGCATATTCAAAGGAGAAAGATGTTAGATGTTACTTGAGGCCTGTTGTATGTGCAATGGAAAGTATGGTATGTATGTATGTACACATACATACACACATATATGCATATATGTATGTATGTACACATACATACATACATACGATACATATATGTATGTATGTATGTATGTATTGGGTTTTTCAGAAATGTGCACAAGAAATTAACCAAGGGTTTCATAATAATAATTCCTCACTCGCAGGAATACATAAGTGCGTTTTCAAATAGATGCAGAATATTCCAGACAAGGGTTTCATGAGATTAATTCCTTAAGCACACGAGTTTAGAAAAAACCAAGCTAGGAATGCAGAAGTGCGTTTTCAGATAGATGCAGAATATTCCAAGCAAGGGTTTCATGAGATTAATTCCTTAAGCAAATGAATTTGGAAAAAGCCAAGCAAGGGTTTTCATGAATTCGTTTTGAGATAGATGCAAAATATTCCAAACAAGGGTTTCATGAGATTAATTCATTAAGCACACGAATTTGGAAAAAACCATGCAAGGGTTTTGACAAATACATATTTATTTTTAATGGGTTTGTCGATTTATGCCCAAAGTGACATGGGTTTTTTATAGACATGTGTTCAAACCCACGAAATTCCTGATCATTTCTGGAGACAAAATCATGAGACAATCGACTTTACTAGGTCGTATTTAACAATTTAAGCACAATAAAACTCGTATTTGGAAAAATAAAGCAAGGGTTTTCACAAACCCACAAAATTAGTTATCATTTCTGCAGAAAAAATCATGATACAGTCGACTTTACCACGTTGTGAGTGCGCGGTAAAATGAGGACAAGAAATTATTTTACCCCAAAAAAAAAACCCGTGTATAATGCCAATACCATGACATTAGCAAAATAAAACAGCACATGGCGAGAAGCGTGTAAGATGCATGATTTATTTCATAGACAAGTAGTAATAATTTATCAATCATCGAACAAACCCTTCACGGGCCTTAATCATTGAATAAACCCTTCACGGGTCATGAAAGATGCAGAAGAAAATGATTAACCAGTACCATTGTTTGCATATTCAAAGGTGAAAGATGTTAGATGTTACCTGGAGCCATCGCCATCCACAGCCTTCTCCATCGTCGGGAAGCTTCCAGACAGCGCGCGGTAAAGCGAATGAATAGGATGGGATACCCACAAAACAACATTAGTCATATGCATCAATCGGACCCCAAATAAAGATTATTTGGGGTGTAATGTGTTTGGTGTCCGGTGCTTTAGTAAGGAGATTAATATGTAGGACTGATTTTTAATGGGTGCCAAAATGATTCTATAAGGTGCTAACATGAATTAGAGCCATTCACTTTTGAGCGGATTTGAATGATAAAAGAGTTTTAATTAGATATTAAAAGTGACACATTTAGGTGTTTAAAAAAAATAAAATTGGTGGTTATATTTAGTGGGTACTGGGACGTTAGGTGACGACAAGTGGATGACACCTCTAAAAGGGGTCTTTTTGACCTCCGCGCGCATATCGGATGCTACCGCACTCTACCAAATTTCCCAGAAGCCAAAACCTTAGTTATAAAATCTTAACTCATGTGCAAAAAAAACCCATAATTTTTTTTTCCAATTCGAGATATGGTTTGAATTCTACGGTTGTGCGAAGTTAGCCCTGGCGGATACTGGGTTTTCTCCCCTATTAATAATTACGAAATCCCCAAATTTTATTATATGTGATATCTCAATTTTAACATTCAATGATAGGCCCACAACAAAATCTTATGCATATTTTTTTTTGTTTGTCTCCCTAATCTAGGTTTTTAGATATTACATTGATAATATTTCCATCAAAATTGTTAATCATCCAACCTATGCTTCATAGTCTTAGATTATCTTACAAGATTCTATTGAAGTTGTAACTTTCAAACTCATCTATAACATTAAAAATTCATTAATTTTTTAAGGGTCGAAAAGTCATACAAGTGGAATTTATGTTTATATATAAAGGTTAGAAATTATCTAATCATACCTTGACACATCTCTAGTGACCCATCCTGGTCTTTATTTTATGCATTCTTTTACTTATGTCAAATATGTAGGCATGTAAATGAACCTTTAGTTTCCAAATTAAAATTTTAAAAGGGGACCAAATTGAATCCCTTCAGGTATTAGTTGTTTCTTGCTAACTTAAGGAAGAAATGTGTTAACTTGTGTTTAGGGTATTGTAGAAATAAAAATACCTAACTCAATTTTACATAATTTGAATGAAATAAAGAGATATCAATACAAAATGACATTATGTTGCATTGCATTGGAAACATACATAGATATTTATATTTAGTAATAAATAAGGGAATATTGAATGCTTGCTTATGTCTTTAATATTGTCTCCAAAACTATTAAATTGGATTAGAGGTTTCACATATGGAAAAGCTACTTTCTTATCAAACTTCTAAATATGTTCATAAATTCCATTTTATTTTTAGACATAGATTCTAAATACGAAGGAAAAAATTCTAGTCATCAAGAAGTGAGAAAGTCATTTCCACATATATGGAATGAATCTATAGACTAGGTTCACTTATATAGGTGAAAATACCAATTCCATGATTGTGGATTCAACGTAGATTAGGTAATAAAATATCTATCCACTTTTAGAGATAATCAATAAAAAAGTAATCCTTGACTATAATTTTTGAATCACATAGAATAGTCTTTAGTAAACTACTTCGCTATCACAAATGAAGTAGTCTTAATCCCTCTTCATAATTTTCAAAGTGTGTTATCAGATCAATTAGTATACTAGTTCATTATTCTAGGATGCTTACTTTTTATTATATTTAATTTATTTACCCTAATATTATTTGAAATATTTTATTTAATTTCGCTTAATTCTGGTGAATTTATTGTACACCCCCATAGGTCTTGTCATTTAAGGTTTATTTTAGTTTTATTTTCCAAACATAAGAAAATGTTGTGTAAATTTTTTATTATAGTGCTAGATCTTGCTTTTATTTCTTCCTTTTATTTTTTTAGAGTTTTTATTTTGTGTTTATGGAAAATTTTAATTAGAACCCTAATCTTCATTTAAGAATAATTTTCTTTTATAGTCCTACAAAGGCTAAGAATTAAATGTGAAAATAGATTTTTTTAAAATTTGATTAATAACACATCACAATTATAATGCCTTTCTCATTTGGGACCTTGAGATGTCTTGATCCTGGATTTTTTTCTAGCTATGTATCAAGTCATAAATATGTCACATGCTTATGCTTTTTTCTTTGGGTGTTGATTGGTGTTTGAGCTTTTCCATTTTCTTCATGAATTTTAGTTGTTGCTTTAGCTCTTTCTATACATGGTGTGTATGGAACACTCACATGTTTCAAGATGATGCTCCTGAACATGACATTTTTTTATGTTTGTTTACATTGAAATGCATGTATAGTATTTTTCTAAGTCCTCTGCAAGGAATTCATGTAAATTTTGTGTTGTAATTCTTGAGATGTATGTGTGATGCTTAAATTTTTGGTTTATTATTATTCTTTAGCTCATGGATGTACATATTATGTTTCCTATTTCAAATGAATATTATCATGATTATATGCCATTTAGGTGCATTGCTTTACATTTACATGATGTTGTGTCCTATTGGATGATTATGCTATGCTTGAACTATTATATATATTGAGAGGGTATGTTTTTGATAAAGGGAAAAATGGGTTTTACAGGGACCCGAAACCACCAAGTTTACAACAAAAGAGAAAGGACTAAAAAGTCCAACAGAAAAAATAGGCTACAAAAATAGAAAAAACCGGAACAAGCAGTAGCCATCTGCAAAAGACCAAGAGGATCAGACAAAAAAACCAGTAGAAAAGCCAACAAAAAGACCAACCATAACTAACCCAGAGTCTTCAGAATAGACTCGGTCTCAGCCTCTAGGTTCTACATGTCTTGAACACCCTTCTTGAAGGTTTCAATCATCTGCGGCGTAGGAGGAGCCTTCCTCTTCAAATTAGCCCTATTTCTCTTTGAAATACCAACATCCTCATCTTGGTTTTTATCATTGACCTCTTCCATATCAACGACCAAAGACCCCTATTGAGCTTTGTTCAATTTTTCAGTCATGGCATTGATGATGATGGCATTGTGTCTTGCCATCCTATTGTTCTGCTCGGCTATAATTTTAATAGTATTTTTCACTTTATCCAACTCAATTTCAACCCTTTTGTCCATGCCCGCTTGGTTTTGGGTTTCTTTTCTGGCACCATGATCTTTTCGCTCCACCTCTTTCTTGCCAAGCGTTGTAACCTTGGCTCCCATTTCTTCTAGTTTACTTTGAAGGGCCTAGTTTTTTAATTTTTAGCTCGTTGATTTCATGAAAGGTCCATTTCAAAATTTTGAAATGGTCAGCAACATTATTCCTAGCTAAACCCAAGACATCCACAGAGGGTTCCCTTTCTAGGTTGAAGCAATTTTTAGCAAGGTCGGGGGTTAGAGGGGAACCAATTCTAGCATCTTTGTCCAATGACGGGGCAGCAAATGATGAAGTATGTTTGAAATGTGTGATGAGTGGTTATAGGTACATGATTGTTTCTCTAACTGGCTATATAAATTAAAGTTATTCTCCAATGGTGGTTATTTTGGAGATGTCACATTAGTCCTTCCTATTTTCCCCTAATCATATTCAAATTGACTATAGTATGTGTCATTTTTCCCCTATGTTATACCAAATCTAAATCAAAGGTTATTTTGTAGTCCATTTAGATTGTGAGTTACAAGTAATTGCCTAACTTAAATCTAATTGTTTAATTGCCCCCATTTTCATAAATAAAATTTTAGGAACTAAAATAATATTGTATGTTATCAAGTGAAATAATGTTGTGTTCTAAAAAAGGGGGAATAAATTTAAATTATTTAAATTTCAAGAAATTTCTTGGTTTGGGAATGCTTATTTATATTCAATTTAATCTTATTAAAATTATTGCAAATGAATGAATGTTGTATTTTTTATTTTGTTAAAAGAATTTTTTTTGGAAAATTGAAGAAAATAAAATAAAAATAGGAAAAATAGAAATTAGAAATAGATGAAAAAATTCTTGTAAACAATTCATTTTTGAAAAGAAAATGCTCTCCAAAACCTTCCATGGTAAAAAAAAAATTGAAATTATAAGGAATTGTGCTCATGGGACTTGGAATGTATTGGGAGATGAGTTGATGGCTAGGAAATGGATTGTGATTTTGTGCATGTGATCTTCCCCTTTCCAAATTGGTAAAAAGTCAAGTTTTCATTATTTTGGTAGGCTTCCAAATTTGAGGTAAACCTCTCATTCCTTCTAATTTGGTCTGTGTTAATCCATTTGAATGTCATTCTCACCCTTTAGTTAGAATTGGACTTCCCTTATGGGATTCAATTTAAAGAATTTGACTAGATTTTTCTTTTTAAAAATTCTAAAAGAAATACAATTTTGTGCCTTCACGATGCTCAATTTTTTAAAATTCCTTGAAATAAAAATTGACTCCAAAATGTGATTTTTGTGTATTTTTAGAGCCAAAGGGAACTTTTCATTTATTTTTTAAAAATAATTTTAAAAATTAAGAAAATTTGAAGCTCCATTATTAGAGTTTGCGTGTAATTTAATAGTTTTTCATTCAAAAACATATTGAAAAAGTAAATTTTGAAAGCGAAATTGGATTCCTTTTAGGGGGAATTTGAGTCTCCTTCATGGATTTTCATAAGGGTTGTTTTAGGACCATGTTTAAATTTTTTTGAGCCAAATTTGTGTTCCCTTTTTCACGCCACACTCAATTATGATGAATCATGAGAAAACTAGCATGAATGTTCTAGAGAGTCATAAGGGAGTGCCTCCTAATGTTTTTTGGGGTCCAATGTGTCTCAAGGATATCTAAGAAGGATTTTATTTAATAAGTGATAACTAATGACATTGGGTAAATAAATAATTAACCAAGATAATAATTCCTATGGCATAGCCAAAGTTCTTGTATATGCTTGGTATGAGAATAAAAGGCATGCATTTTTTGGGAGTATTAGCTCTTCCTCATTTGGTTCCTTGCATGGGAGAGTTGAGTCATAAATTACTTTGCTTATTTATCCCTTTGAGCTTTGTAATGACACTTCCTACCTCCTCTCTATAACATATTATCCTTGTGTTATTGTTGTGTATTCCCAATCAGAATACTTTTTTGTGCCCAATGAGGATATTATTTTTATGTCATCTGTGTACAGTTCTTAACGAGCATTATATTATTAGATCTATCATGTGATGGGGTTTATGCAAATTTTGTGTTATGTGTATGTTGCACATGTAAGCTTTGTATATGGCATGTGTGTAAGCCTTCTCCTAATGTGCTTGGTGTGGTTGGTGGGAATGAACCTTTGGGTTCCATGCAATTTGGTGGTGTGGAACCATCGTTGGGTATTCAAGGATCTTGGGAGGAGCTCTAGTTATGACCTAGTTGGTAAAGATTCCTTATTTTATTATTTTATTACAATATTTTATAAAATGTACTAGAAGGAAATTTGAGTCCTCTATCCAAACTATAATATATAAATTGAAATCCTTAAGTGGATGGAATTATTTTATGGTTTGGATGCCTTTATGTGTTTTGGTGTTAGAGTCAAACATGCTTGTTATCTTACATGGTAATTAAATTTTAAGGAAATGTTGATTAAAAATGAATGTAGAGCACACCTCAATATAGACTTAAAATGAGCCCTAATTTAAAAAACATGTTTGATTGTTAGATCATTTCACTCTCTTTTTGTGTGTGTATTGTGTTTTTGAGAATTTCCTTGTCGAGGGGCCTTTTACTATTCTTTGAGTGACCTTGGTCAGGTTGGGTGGTTTTGGAAAACTTTCCCCTTCTCCCCTTGTGTCATTCACTTCATTTTGGAGCCTCTTCCGGTTTCCCTAGTGCTCGGGAATTATCTTTTTGTGGGAAAGTGTGGGATGAGATCAACTGCCTAATAACTTTTATGTTCCTTGATCATTTCCATTATTTTATTATTTTTTTAATTTGGGGCTCCTTCGTTGTAATCCTTGAGGGTTATTATTTTCTTGTAGACAAAAACTAAGCTTGGATGTTCTCACTAGTCAAGACATTAGCACTAGAACTAGGAATAAAGTATCATGACAATAGCACTTGTTTAGGACTCTAGTTCAAAAATTGGATCCCAATGCTAGACTAGGACTTCAAAACTATACTTGGACACTTGTGGACTCATGCTAGTGTCCTCTAGTGACCTATTTTTTATCCGTCTTCATTGCTTGGGTCTTCTAGCCATTTCCCAAGGAATCTTGGTATATGAAAGTATTTTGCATTAGTATTGAGTCTTCTCATATTTTTGTGGGAAGGTGACATACCTTAAGTTTTATGGAACCTCTTTTGTTTTGGAAGTTTATCATTGATTGGAAGTGATTTTTCCTCTTTCTAATTGGTGGAGGGCTTGTACCTCCTAATGAGAAAATATCTTATGTAGGATTGTCCCTTGATTTAAGTGTTGTTTATTTGGTTTTTGGGTGGACTAGAGATGGTTGTTACCCTCATCCTACTCCTTGTTCCAAAATTAATGGTTGATTCATCTAGTTGAGGGATGCTCGCTCCTAGTCACTACACTATATATGTGGTTTTATATGGTGTTATGGAGTTTGTAGTATTTTATTAGCATTGATTTGAGGTAGATTCTTTCCTCATCCTACCTTGGTTTTGTGTGTGTGAGATAACATGATTGTGGGTTAGTATGATCATCATTGGGTATCATTCCTCTCCTAAAATTTTATCATTGATATTTCATCCTATGATTGTTAAGTATTTTTTATGCTAAGTTGTTTGTAGAAATGGTGAGATTTTTTGTGTTGTTGTTTCCCTTGTGGCATTATATTTTCCAATGAAACTTTTCTATCATTGTTATGCAAGTGTGACATGTTATCACATATTAGTTTTTTTTGTTGTTGTTTTAAATTTTTATTGTTTGATTAGTTAATATGCTAGGTGTGTTGGCTTGGGGCATTACATTAGGGTATGTGCAAGATCATGATGGGCCAGAAAGTGGCAATATGATGGGTATATGTGGTTGACAATTTTTTTTTACCCAAGATTGATGAAACGAAAAGGATTTTTAAAGAAGATTCTCAGCTTTCCACCAATATAAATTATGCTTTACTTTGAATTTAATAACTAATTATTATTTATTTTTTATTCAAATTACGACTAAAGTCCTGATTGATAGAATGATCGAAAAACATCTATAGCTTACAAACGGTATCACATTTTTTGAATCCAAAATGTGCGTCACATTCTATGCTTCACATACTATAGGATTAAAAAAAGAAAAATTGAACTTCATGAAGTTTTAACCAAGTTAAGGTGGTCAGACATACAATTTTTTTATATTTTTTAAAAGTTGTAATAAAAAAATTCATAATTAATTATTTATTTAGAAAAAAATTTACATAAAAATATGCATCACATCGGGACATGATTCCTCTACTTATATCTAAAATCTTATAAAAAATATTATCATTTTATTGTGGTTAGGGTGGTCAGAAAGACGCCTTATTTTTTCCCTGAAATTTAAGAACTACTGCATTGAAATTTCAAATTTTCACCAAATAGATTTCTTTTTTTAAACTAATCTAGTAGTTTAGAAACTAATTCAATTTGCTAAAAAATCTATTCTTAAATATTTTTGAAATAATAAAGATAACTTATTCAAATTTTTTACGTCAAGTTGCCTAACTCTGATTTTTCTGATTTTTTTGCCACTTAGGGCCCTGCTTTTTTCCATGATGATCCCACACATACCCATTAGGTATCAAATTCCATGTTTTGGTTTTATGGTCTATAGTTCATGTACTTTCCCATGTGGTTATTTGTGCTTAACACATAGGTTCTCAATTGCTTCTTGGTGAGAGGGAGTTATTTTTTTATTCCTTGGGGGCCTTAGTATAGATTTTTAGAGGACTTGGTGTGAGCCAAGTCATGAAATGTTTTGTGGAGGAAGGGTGCATCCCTGGGACTTATTACAATTAAAAAGAAGGAAAGATACCATAGTTAGAATCTCTTGAGGTGGATATTGATCATTCTCTGGTCTATTTCTTATATTGTATGAGCATGCGTTGGGTCATGTGTGTGTGTGTGTTTGGCAACAAGTGTTGTTTCCTTTCTCTTCCCCATAATGAAATGTTTGAGGAATGATTATTTGTGAGGGCTATTAGACCCTTGGATTTTATCAAGAAATTGGTTTCTTTTGTTTAATTATCTTCTTAATGTCTTGATTGTTGCTATGTGTGAATATGTTGTGACTATTGTTAGTGTAATTAATTATTTATTACACTAGTATAAGTTAACTTAGGTCATATATCATTTAGTCCTAGGTTACATTTTTAATAAATCATTTAATATGATGGGTATATGTGGTCGACAAATTTTTTTACCCAAGATTGATGAAACAAAATGATTTTTAAAGAAGATTCTCAGCTTTCCACCAATATAAATTATGCTTTACTTTGAATTTAATAAGTAATTATTATTTATTTTTTTATTCAAATTACTTACTAAAGTCCCGATTGATAGAATGATTGAAAAACATCTATAGCTTACAGCGGTATGCATTTTTTGAATCCAAAATGTCGCCACATTCTATGCTTCACATACTATAGGATTAAAAAAGAAAATTGAACTTCATGAAGTTTTAACCAAGTTAAGGTGGTCAGACATACAAGTTTTTATATTTTTAAAAGTTGTAATAAAAAAATTCATAATTAATTATTTATTTAGAAAAAAATTTACATAAAATATGCATCACATCGGGACATGATTCCTCTACTTATATCTAAAATCTTATAAAAAATATTATCATTTTATTGTGGTTAGGGTGGTCAGAAGACGCCTTATTTTTTCCCTAAAATTTAAGAACTACTGCATTGAAATTTCAAATTTTCACCAAATAGATTTCTTTTTTTTTAAACGAACCTAGTAGTTTAGAAACTAAATTCAATTTGCTAAAAATTCTATTCTTAAATATTTTTGAAATAATAAAGATAACTTATTCAAATTTTTACGTCAAGTTGCCTAACTCTGATTTTTCTGATTTTTTTGCCACTTAAGGGCCTGTTTTTTCCATGATGATCCCACACATACCCATTAGGTATCAAATTCCATGTTTTGGTTTTATGGTCTCTAGTTCATGTACTTTCCCATGTGGTTATTTGTGCTTAACACATAGGTTCTCATTTGCTTCTTGGTGAGAGGGAGTTATTTTTTTTATTCCTTGGGGGCCTTAGTATAGATTTTTAGAGGACTTGGTGTGAGCCAAGTCATGCAATGTTTTGTGGAGGAAGGGTGCATCCTAGGACTTATTACAATTAAAAAGAAGGAAAGATACCATAGTTAGAATCTCTTGAGGTGGATATTGATCATTCTCTGGTCTATTTCTTATATTGTATGAGCATGCGTTGGGTCATTGTGTGTGTGTGTTTGGCAACAAGTGTTGTTTCCTTTCTGTTCCCCATAATGAAATGTTTGAGGAATGATTATTTGTGAGGGCTAGTTAGACCCTTGGATTTTATCAAGAAATTGGTTTCTTTTGTTTAATTATCTTCTTAATGTCTTGATTGTTGCTATGTGTGAATATGTTGTGACTATTGTTAGTGTAATTAATTATTTATTACACTAGTATAAGTTAACTTAGGTCATATATCATTTAGTCCTAGGTTACATTTTTAATAAATCATTTAATAATGGGGTAATGTCCCCTTCCTTGTTTGTAGGGATACAATTCCTTCTAGAAGATGAGTTGTCCTTCTAGAACTTATCTCAACATTTAATAATTTCCTAGATAGGGTTCACATGTTGTTAGATCATGACACATGGAAACATCTCATGCATCTTAGTTTTTCCTATTTTCCCTATATAATCAGGCATTTTGTTCATTTGTAACATATCATATCAATCAAATATCAATCTATGATCTATTGTTGTAGATCAATAGCAATCTCTCTTTGCAGCCCTTAGTTGCAACACTTTCTATGTGGTGTAATTTCTCTTGGAAAGATCCTTTGAAGTTTGCACAGGTTCATTGGATGATTCAACATCCATCATTTCAACATGATATCAGAGTATGTTGAATTCTAACATGGTATCAGAGCCATTCCATTGAGAGTTCATGACAAGATCAAGAAAGTTGGGCTGGAGAGATTCTTGCAAGCTTGAAGGTTTCCTTTGAAGGCTACGTGTTTCCACCCAGGGACCAAGCTGATTTTTTAAGTAGAAAGAGTTAGATATGATCTCACTATTGTCTTCTGAAGGCCTCAAAACCCTAAGATCGCCTGCCCATTCATCAAAATAAGATACATTAACCTGAGAGCCATCAGAGGTATTTGGGTTTGCAAAATCAATCGTACTATCCATACAATTTGTAGCAAAAAATCATCCCGATTAGTTGTGCTCTGAGGCAAAAAAAAATTAGTTGCAAGAACTTTTCATTTCAGAAAAATCAGGTTAATATTTATTTTTTGGAAAAAAAAAATATTTAATGGAGTCTCTGTAGTTTGTAGAAAAATAATTTGTGCAACTGAAATTATTATTCTCTAGTCGGCATATAAATTTTCTCCATCGGCTTTGAAATTTTGGGCTTATCACCCATCGACATATTTCACAAGGGGTTGATATTTTTTTCATCATTTAAAATACTTTTTTCTACAGATTAATTATCATGGTAGGCATAATATTCAAAAGGGTATTCTGAATTTTTAATTGCAATTGTTGCAATATTAAAAATTCTAAAATATATCTTTTCTCAACCCATAATTTGTAGACTGTGTTGTAATATCTAGTAGGGGGAGGTACTTTTGGAGGGCCCGTCGATGACATCATACCACTATTGGCCCACTTGAAGGAAGCCCATTGCATCACCGACATTCTCCATCTCATTGGGTACGAGCTTCGTTCATCGCTGACCAACTACCTTGTCGGTGATCTCAACCTTGGTCGACCTTCCTTACCATTGCCAGGATTGTTGGTCAGTGCCACCCATTGCCTTTCTCCCTTCGCCGACCCTTGTTCCTTTAGCTAGGCCCACTACACTATATGCCGCTAGTTGTCGTGGAGAACATCAACCCCCACTTCCATCCTCTAATCTTCCCATGGTCCTATTTGTGACTGGGAGATTTGTCATTTTTCTTGCCACAACCCGCGCCATAGTCACATTAGAGACCAAGTGCTAGCACCCAGGGGGCTTCATTTTTTCCCTTGTTTAGCCTATCAACTGCCTAATCTAGGCATTTTTTTCATTTTATCATAGCTTTTCACCAAGGTATCAAAAATCAGCAAACGAGATACCGTCAAAAATGGAATTTTTAGCACTTTCCAGTGGTGACATCAGTTCTATGAAATTTTTCTTGCAAAAAATTCTATAGCCAACTGAAGAAAAAGCCCTAATCTAGACTCAAAGGCTTGTAACTTTGAAACCTTTCATAAGATTTTGGTGATTCTAGCGGGATCAAGAAGGCATTTCAATTTTTTTTTCATCCATCCAAACCCCTTGATCAGTTTCATCTCTAGGTACTCTTGCATTGATTTTTTCAGTTTGGTGCATTTTTTCAATAACTTGGACATCCTAAAGCTTGAGAAAAGATTTTTTTGATCCGGGTTGCATCACTTCAATTTCACATCATCCTTGGAAGCTTCTATTTGTTGTTGAAGGTCATTTGTCTTTGTGTTTTTTGTAGAAAGTTCATTGTGGGGCTTGCATATACTCCTTCTTTGGTTATGTTGCACAAGGGAAACTATTCACAATGATGAGATGGGATTAGCCACCATCTCCAATCACTTGATCTATTACCACATTTTTTTGGTATAGTTCTTGTGAGTGAAGGTATTCATGAATTTGCTTGGAATTGCAGCAGATATATTGTCTTGGAGGTCATTTCAATGCAAGTTGATTGTGATGTTTTGATATCTATTGATCATTGTGATCATCCTCACATCCTTTGGACTAAGCTTTGGGAGATATATGGAGGATCAGACACTCCACCCTTCCCCAATGGTCAAGATTTAGAATGTCATTCCTCAGATCAAGTACCCCATGATGATATTGTTGTGCAGGAGGTTGATTTGAAGGAGCACAACGATCATTGCAAGCTAAAACACCTGTTACAGGGAGGAGCAAAGAGAAACAACATAGAAAAAATGCTCAAAGATATGGAGCTCAACATTGCAAATGTAAAAGAATTAATTTACAAAAGAAGAGATTACAACCTCATATAAGGGAAAAACCAAAAAAAAAGGAAAACCCTAGGCTTGCACATTAATAATTAATAAAATAATTAATTATTATGCACCTAAAGTTAGCTTAAGTATAAAAGAGATAAAAGGGAACTTAATTAATTAACCAAATATTGTTTAATTAATCAAGTTAATAACCAATGACTCTAACACCCCCCCTTAAGCTAGACTTAGGGAGAAGTAAAACCTAGAAGAAGCTACTGAAAGCAAAGAACAATGGGTCCCGACAACAAGGCCAGATCAGGTACCCAAGTACAAGGAAATCTCTATGAAATGGAGAAAAAGGAGAAAACCTAGTGGGAAAAAACTCCTCTCCAAAAAGAGATAGAAGAACATGCAGAAAGAAACATGAAGGAAGGAAGGCCTCATAAAGACCCCCCAAGGACAACTTCCTTCACCCCAAGCATAAAGCACAACTGAAGATAGCGCGATGAGGCAAAAGGCTTCGTGAAGATGTCTGCAACCTACTTGGTAGTGGGAATATACTCCAAGAGGAGAGAACCATCTTGAATCAACTGTCTGATGAAATGCATATGAAGTTCAATGTGCTTCGTCCGTTGATGCTCCACCAGGTTGCGAGAAATTTGTATAGCACTCTGATTGTCACACCAAAGAATAGTGGGACTATTAAGAGGAAAACCAAACTCAGTCATCAACTGTCAAAGCCATAAAATCTCCTTACTAGCGAGCACAACAACTCGGTACTCAGCCTTTATAGATGATAATGCATGAGCAATCTGCTTCTTGCAAGACCATGTGATAGGACTAGAGCCAAGACAAAAAACAAAGCCAAAAGTAGACTTTCGATCATTGACATCACCAGCCCAATCTGAGTCAGTGTAGCCAACAATGTGAGGATCCCCTGATGTGTAGTGAATGCCATAAGAAAGGGTGCCCTAAATGTACCTCAAAATACGTTTGGCAGCTTGCTAGTGACTCACATGAGGATCATGGGAGAATCAAGAGACAAGGCCAACTGCAAAGGAAAGATCAGGAGGAGTGAGTCTGGTACAACAAACTGCCAACCAACTTCCAGTAAAGTGTAGAATTTACTGAAGGAGTGGGGAAAGTAGTATTCAAAACAACCCCTGATTGAAAAGGTGTGGGGGCAGGCTTGCAATCAAGCATGCCAAAGCGCTGAATCATATCAAGAGCATACTTCTTCTGGTGAATGGAGATCCCATCAGAAGACTGAATCACCTGAAGACCAAGAAAATAGTGCAGAAGACCGAGATCTGTCATCTCAAACTGCTCCATAAAAGCTCGCTGAGCATGCTGAATCATAGAGGATGAGCTACCTGTGATGAGGAGATCATCAACATATAGCACAAGAATCAGGATCTCACCCTCAAGATTCTGAATATAGACTGTAGGATTAGAATGACAGCGTGTGAAACTAGTGGAGAGCAAAAAAGAGTCCATCTTCTCATACCAAGCCCTAGGGGCCTATTTGAGACCATATAATGAACGCAGAAGTCTGCAAACCAAAGAATCATCCTACACAAATCCCTGAGGCTACTCCATATAGATCTCTTCTTGTAGGATAGCATGCAAAAACACACTCTTCACATCCATCTAATAAATGGACCAGACCATAGAAGCTACAAGTAATAGTACAAAGCGAATAGAATTCATCTTGGCGACAGGGGAAAATGTCTCAGAGTAATCAATACCCTCAACTTGTGAGAAACCCTTCACAACAAGACATGCTTTGTACTTATCAATAGAACCATCAGTAGCATACTTGGTGCGATACAACCATCTGTACTGAACCATGTTTCTACCCTTAGGAAGAGGACAAAGATCCCAAGTACTATTCCTCATCAAAGAAGAATACTCCTCCTCCATCGCACTATCCCACTTAGGGTGACCTGTCGCCTCTAAAATTTTTTGAGGATCCTCTGAAAGAGCATGACTCAAAAGACTAGAACTCGTAGTATGAGAACGGATGCGACAAGTGTCAGAAGGGTCACCTGCCATAGATCATGCTACCTCAATAGTAAAGCGAGCCCATTTGGGCATCTAAGGTGGAGCAAGAGGAGGTGGAGATGGGGGATCATCAGCATGTTCATTAGAATCATCCTCAACATAATCCTGAAGAGCTGCAGTGTGAGGAGTAGGTAGTGAAGTAGACATTAGAGACAAGGTATCCATTATGGGAAGGCACTCATCAAACTAGACATCCTGTCGAAACAGGACCTCTCTGGAATCAGGATCAAACAACCTATATGCCTTAACATCCTCACAGTAGCCAACAAAAATGAGTGGTCGACTCTTTCGCTCCATGGCTCTCCTCTGAGCATCAGGAATAAATGCCCATGCCTCACTACCAAATACTCAGAATGATGAAACATTAGGCTTGTCATGAGACCAAGCCTCCTCAGGAGTCATATGTTGAATCGCCTTATGAGGCATCTGATTCTGAATATAGTTGGCACAATTAACTGCCTTAGACCAAAAAGATAGATCCATGGACCTAGACTAAATCATACAATTTACCATCTCCCATAAAGTCTTGTTCTTTCTCTCAGTGATACCATTCTGCTGAGGGGTGTAGGGAATAGTAAACTGATGCTACAAACCATGCTCAGTGCAAAAATCTCTAAAAGCTTGATTCACATACTCCCCCCCATTATCTGTACGTATCCGCTAAGTAGAAAGGCCAAACTACTTCTCTACAAATGTCTTGAAGATTTAAAAGGAATCAAAGACATTAGACTTGTACTTAAGAAAGTACACCCATGTGCATCTAGAGAAGTCATCAATGAATGTGAGTACATACTTGGCCCCAAAAAAAGGAGTGGGAAATGACATGAGGTCACTATGTATCAACTCCAAGGGAGCCAAAGCACTAGTGGCGCTTCCCTTCGGAAAGGGATCCCTGTGATACTTTCCAAGCACACAACCATGACAAACACCACCTGTGTAGGAAATTTGTGGAAGACCAAGAACAAGTGCCTATGTACTCATCTACTGAAGATATCTGTAATTGACATGGCCCAAACGCTTATGCCAAAGCTTACTCACAGAATCTTCATGTGCTATAAGAGATGAACCTGTACCCTTAGAAGGATCAAATCCATCAAATATGTAAAGATGAGATGTAGTGCCAACATACCCAGTAGCCACAACCAAATCGGAGTCATGGAGGTCCCGAATAACCACATCATGTGGTGAGAACACAACTATCATACTAGAACCAGAATGGCAAATCTGATAAATGGAAAGGAGGTTCATCGAGCTGTCAGGAACAACCAGAACATCCTGTAGAGTACCCCCATCCAAAGAGATATAACCTGAACCCAAGATTGAAAGCTATGTAGAGTCACCCACTGCAATCTGTGAAGGACCACAAGAGGCAAGAGAAGTGACCAAAGGATGAGTGTGAGTCATATGGTGAGAAGCACCAGAATCTCAAATCCAAGTGGACCCATAGGTCGATGCTCGAGCAGTGAGAGCATGAGCTTTCCGTTTGGAAGGAGAAGATGACTGAGGTGAGGAGATGTGATGTTGTTGCATGGCTTCCTCTAAAGCCTCTAATCATTTCCAACACCTGGAAACTGGATGTCCTTCCTTGCCACAAAAAATGCAAGTGTCTCTTGATTTCTTCTTAGTCTTGGAGGAAGACTCACAAGACTTCGAATATTTCCCCTATTTCAGATTAAGTGGTGGTTTGGAATCAGACTTAGGAGGTGGTTTGGAGGAATGCTCACTACCTACAAAATATTTCTTGGGCTTTGGTTTCTCCTTCTATTTCTCCTTAGATGACTGAGCAACCAATGCTTTGTTCTTTGATCCTGAGAGCATATCTATCTGAGAAAGGTGTGACTGCTCACGAGAAAAACTCTCACAAAACACATCAAAGGTAGGCATGGTAATATGAGCACCTAGGCCATCCATGGTGGAATAGAATGAAGAAGAAAATATTTGAAATGGACCACGAAGCTTTGAAAGGATCAAGTAAATGCACTCTGTGTCTGACTTATTCTTTCCACAACCTTGTAAAATAGAGCGGATAGTTTTGAACTTGGTCAAAAAATACTCAATAGTGGGAAATGATTCAGGTAACAGTGAAGTTAGCTCTGCCTCAATCTATAATGCTCATAACTCATTAATGGTACCAAAAAGTGTCTCAAACTTCATCCACATGGCTCGAGGAGCGAGCAAAGCATCAAGGTGAAATATAAGACTATCTGAAACATGTAGGGATAACAATCCCATAGCTTCATCCATCTTGTTCCTATGCTAAAGAATCTCAAAAGGACGCTGCAACTGAGGCTGAACCTCATCTAGACAAGACAACAACCCTCGTGACCTGGGAAGCCTCATCATGCAAGACTTCTAGGTGTGATAGTTGTGTGATGTAACTCAACTGAGGAGTCTGCCATGAAACCCTGCACTTGTACCTGTACCTGCTAGTGTGTTTTATTATTATGTGATCTTTCAGAATAGACACAAGATGTAGAAGGGTTTGATTTTTTTGAGAGTTTTGGTGTTCTGGTTTTATGATATAAATGACAGAAAGCGATAAAAAACACCCCCCACAAAAGATAAACCCAAACCCTAATAGAAACTGAGAAAGAGGAAGCAATGCATAAGCAAAAAAGCTTCAAAAACAAAGTCTCGTGTACCTGAAGAAAATTTTGAGAAAAAAAGATCACATATCCGGAATAGAGCAGGCGAGACTTTCCAACGCCTATTCGTTTTTGAAAAACGAGTCCGTTTGCACCTTTATGGCCTTAGAAATGCAGAAAGAAGACCCCTCTTTGACTAGAAAAAAATATAGTCAAACAAAAAATATGGAAAAAATGACTAGTACCATGACATCCGGCATGGAAATATCTTTCCAACGGTATCTCGTTTGAAAAAAATGGAGACTGTATGCCAATTGTAGACCCAATTTCGTGAAGTCTCCTGAAAAAGCACAATCCTGCCTCCTTTAAGCCCTAGGGGCTAAAAAAATAAGCCCCTGGTCCGTTGAGTGACCAGGGGGCTAGCGGTAGGTAGAGGTCTGAAGCCCTTGGTCACCAATGTGACCGGCGTGCTAGGAGCGCAGGCTGGCAGGGAGCTCGGCGAGCTCAAACCGGGCGAGCTCGGCGAGCCGTGCGAGCCTGGAGCTCGACGAGGGCGACGGCTGGGAGCTCGGTGAGTGCAGCAGCCAGGAGCTTGGCAGCAATGGTCGGTGGAGAGCTCGGCGGCGGTGGTCGGTGGAGGGCGAGGCCACTAGTGAAACCTAGCGGCAGCGACAGAGAAGTGCTAGAGAAACCAGTGGCAGCGACGGCTGGACCGGGAGTGGGCAGCACTAGTGAAATCCAGTGGTGGCGACGTTGGAGTACCGGAGAAACCAACAGCAGTGGCGGCGTGGAAACTAGCGAGGGCGTTGGCTGGGAGAAACTAGCAGCGGCGGCCGGAAAAGAAACACCAGTTCGTGACAGCGGCCGGAAAGGAAAAACTAGGTCGCGGTGGCGGCCAAACTGGAAGTAGAGGATGCCAAAGGCAAGATGGGTACTGCTGCCTGCAGTACCAGCAATAATTGCAGTTTCGGCGGTACCTTGCGTACCGTGGGTGCAAACCTAGAGAAAAAAAAAATCATTTTTTTTCTTTAAGAACCCTTTGTATTTTTATTCGCCTGGTTTTTTTGAATCCCAGTTTCTAATGCAAAAACTCAATCAAGAATAGGGAGCTTCAAACCTTATGCTCTGATAACATGAAGGAGCACAAAGATCACTACAAGCTAAAACACCTATTACAGGGAGGAGCAAAGAGAAACAACACAGCAAAAAATGCTCAAAGATATGGAGCTCAATATTGCCAATGTAAAAGAATTAATTTACAAAAGAAGAGATTACGTCATAT
>VDFB02007932.1:0-13397 GCA_007258455.2 Sequoia sempervirens | reverse complement strand
AATAAATAATCAAGAACGCTTCTGACTATAACTGTGCCAGAGAATTTTTGACATAAATATTTTGGATATTGAACCGCTGAAAAATTCTCTCAAATAGTTATAACCAGAAGGACTCTTAATTATTGTGAGATGTTTCAATCCAAAAGAATAAGAGCGAAGCAAAACAAAATGGAACAAAAATTACCTGCGCCTTGTGACAAGTTTCGGGAATGCTCCCTAAAGCAGGTTTCCATGGAAGGCTACTTTGTTTTGGCTCCTCCTCTTCAGTCTCCGTCTTTTGAGCCTGCTCTAAGCATGTCTGCAGGATTTTCTCTGCAGTCTCAGAGCTATCTTGGCTTTCAGCCATCATTTTATCAAGCTGAGCTCTGGTGAGACGAACTTTAAGCCGAAGGCCTCCGTTCTCAAGGGAAGGAGCGGCCTCGGACGGCTCATAGTTCATGACAGAGATATCAGAGATGGACCTGCGCGCTAAAAGCAAGTTTTCCAGCCTAGACTTTGCATCCAAGGTTATGCCAGAGCGAACCCGGCGCGGCGCACGCTGGACATTCTCGAGCTTTGGCAATTCTACAAGAAAATAAAGGTGCTTAGCCTTAAGACTAGCAGATCCATCCAGAGGCTTTGCTTTAACTCCCAGATGACGAACAGAGTCCGAATGCAAGAGGACAAAGCCTGGATAATCCTTAAGAATTTGATCTACGGTCACAGGCGCCTTCACCTTCGTTACTTGTCCGTCCAGTTTCATAATCTTGACCCGACCATGTCCCCTGGACGGAATTGCATTGCCCATTTTTGAAGAAATCTCAGTACAGAGCACTCGATTTTGAGAATCAGTACGAATGGTAAAGGTTTTGGATCCGTGATTTATAACAGGATTCAAGACCAATATTCTTATCAAAATGCTTTGAGATTAGATAATTATTATGTTGGGGACCACGGCCGGGGTAGCTGGGTACGGTCAACAATGAGGAGCTATGGGAGTGCCACCAAACAATTTTATAAGCCTGGAAGTCAAGCGTAAATGAAGGCGATCAATAACTATCAGTTTGGACTTTCCTTCCGACAGTGCTTAAAATCTCAAAGAGCGTTATATCTTGTCCACAATTTCCTTTAAATTCTATTATTCTTGTGTCTGGAAAGAATATAATGCTTCATAGTCCCCAAAAGTACTTTGAACCAAAGTTTTCGCAGCCAAGCTTGCCCGTCCATCTGGCTTTCTAAGATCAATAAATAAATCGAAGATAAATTTTGTCGTTGTCTCTACAGAGAGTCTGTCTTTTCAACCATGTTCTTCACAGCAATTGATCAAAAAGACTGAAAATGACAAAATTCCACCCACATTGGGCTTTCCAAATCTTTACAGTGTATTGCAAATACAGTGGGGCAGAGCATCTAGTAGTAGGGTAGTTTGTTTGGTAACATCTTTGCTTTTAGGTTCACTTCATAAAAAATATGATGTTATATCAGCATACTTTTTGTTGAGGTATTCAAAATGACCTAAAAAAAGGTGATATTGAGTTATATTATTTGTGCATTAAATCATATTTTATTGATATCTACATGTGATATCACATGATTTGTTTCTTTAGATAAAAATTTTACAAAAAATCCAAAACCTCTATAGGCCTGCAATCACTGCTACTGCTACCTGTTGCAAGCAAAATAATAATGATTAAAACCAAATGTACCATTAATAAATCCATTAGACCACGCCTTCAATACTTATTGGTTAAAAAAATATCGTCGTACAATGAAATGACTATCATAAATCCATTGGAACCATGTTCATTCTATTGATCGCCTCCCCTTTTAATTTTCAAACAAACCTTAATTCTCTGAACTGATTTAAACAATACGTAGTTATAGGGAAAGAATCTGCAAGAGGTTGTAAAACTTAACTTGCTTCCAAATTCATCCTGGCAGGAAATTCTTCAAATTACTCCCAACCTTACAGAAGCTTAACAGCAAGTCCTGCCGCAACTATTGAAGGTGCCTTTGGTAGCCACCTATCAAATATGATGCTGGATGATCAGCAGGTTTTGTCAAGGTGTCCAAAAGGCCCAAAAGTGATTCATTAATTTAAACCATTGTTTTATTGGAGCGATGGCAAACCCACCACTAATGGATCAAAGGAATACATTTTGAGTTTAATTAAGGCGGGCAAAGTATCAATAAATAATAAATAACAACTTTAAAGTCACAACTATTGGTCCAATATTGATAAAAATATTGAACATTTTATAAACAACTACTATCACAACTATTGAAACATGCTCGGGTACTGGGTCCTCTCCCCTAATTTGTACCTAAAACCATTAGAGTAAAACTGTTTCAAAACAAGGGATGATCTCCACCTTATTTCTATCGATGTATAAGAAATGATAATCTCTGTGCGGTACGAGGAATAGTCATGAAAGCCGACATTACGTTAAAAGCTGCTTAACGACCATAAGTACCCGTTACATATAAAGCATGTAGGGTAGTGGGTCCAAAGCGTCTTACAATAAATACATAGAGATTTTAATAGGGTTTGTCAGAAGGTCCGTCTAGGTGTGGTGTTTGTTAGGAGGACCGTTTAGGTTTTCCCACATCTTTTCAGCTCAAATACCAAGGCTAACATAAGGTGATTAATGGAAATGGACAATTTCCTACCTACACCAAGTCTATATTTAAGTATTTTGTACGAATGGATGCTAAATAAAAGGGTCGTCCCCCTCAAATTATGGCTAATAATATAACAATAGATTTGACTGCAGATGCATTTTTAAGTATTATATATCTAAGTTATTTACTGGTGAAATTCTTGTCTTATTATAAAGAATCATAAGTTCAAATTACTTCTAACTTTTTATAATAGTTTATTTGGTAACAATTTTGTTTACAATTAAAGTTTTAAGTTCATATCATTAAATATAATGTTATATTAGTATGTTTTTAAGTTTAGGTGTTCAAAATGATATTAAAAAATAGTAATATTGAGTTATAATAGTTGTGCTTTAAGTCATATTTTATTGATGTATAGATGTGACATTACAAAATTTATTGTTTTTTGGATAGGTACTCACAATCAAAATTAACAACTTTAAAGTCACACAACTGTTGTTATACTAGTGAAAATATTAGACACTAAAACAACAAACATTATCAAAACTACACGGTTGAATCCTGATAGCAATATCATAATATGACACGCTGTGGAAAAATACCTCCTACTTATCAATTATCAAAACTATTGGACCATGCTCAATTAATGATGTCCCCCTTAATTAAGAACAAACTACATTTCATCTAATCTGATTAAGACTCATAAAATGTAAAAATTCAAGAAACATTTAACACCCATTGTATTGTTTCAGTGTAAATTACTCCCATAATTGAAATTTTAAAGCAGAACCCTCAATTTTATATATATATAAAAGCATTAAGAGTAAAACTGTTACAAAACAAGGGATGATCTTCTCTTTATTTCAATGTGCGTACGTAGAATAGTCATGCAAACCGCCGTTCCGTTAAAAAAATGCTTAACGACCATAATTAACCGTCAATATAAAGCCCGTACGGTAGTTGGTCCAAAGCATCCTACAATACATAGAGATTTTAATAGGGTTTGTTAGAAGGTCCGTTCAGGTTTCTTCACATCTTTTCAGCTCAAATACCAAGGCTAACATAAGGTGATTTCTGAAAATAGACAATTTCCTACCAGCCCTAAGGCTATATTTAAGCATTTAGTACGAATGGATGCTAGAGAAAGGCCCCCCTTCAAATTATTGCTAATAATATAACAATAGTTTTGGCTGCATATGGCATTGTCAAGTATTGTATATCTAAGTTATTTAGATGGTGAATTTTTTGTGTTATTAAAAAAATATTTTTTAAGTTTAAATTTTGTTGAAGGTAAGTGTAAATTTTATTTTTTGTCGGTTAAGAAGATGTCATTATAAAGGATTGTTACGTCAATGTATAATTTTATCGTATCTTATAAAAAAAGGAGGGATTAAGAGTTATAAGGGTAAAAAGTATAATTTTTATATTTAAAAAAAAAATATTTTATATTGACTTTTTATCAATTATCTATATGTCAATAGTTTGCTGTGTAAATGTCATATTTTGCTACAAGAGTTAGCATCTAGTCTATACCTTATCTACTCAAAGTTCTTATCCCCTGGTCATTCAAACATAACCCTTATATTTAAATCTAATTGCTTATGGATTTGATTGTGTGGACTCTTTTTTCATCAACGTTTCGGATCACACTCAGTGAGCCATCATCAACTTTTCTCATTTTTTTCAACTCTCTATCCTGATGATGGCTCACTGAGTGTGATCCGAAACGTTGATGAAAAAAGAGTCCACACAATCAAATCCAAAAGCAATTAGATTTAAATTCATATGGATTGTGGAAATCTAATTACATTGATAACCCTTATAACTATTCTTTTTTATCCTAGTTCAAGATTGCAACTACAACTCTAAACATATTTTAAGACCACATATGTAGAATTGCACCCTAAATATCAATTTTTATATATAAGCTTCGGCCCATGCAAATTTACCTCCTTGAGAGGCTCACCTTTAAAGAAAATACCTTATCACATGCAAGCATATTAGGTAACTAAATGTGAACTAATATATTTCTTTATCATTAGGGGGAAGGAGATTATTTAGTCATTGTTATATGAGGAGGTATTATAGGTTGTGAAGCATGTGCAAAAGGGTGATGAGATGTTTATGATTGGTGTTCCAAATCCTTTGCAGATCACTTTGGGTAGGTCAATTAAAGAGAAACTCATTCATTAAACTATTCTTGTTAGAGTCATTAGAATATATTTTTTCTACACCACATGCTCTTCTATTGTGGTATGACTTCATAATCATATGGTTGTCTACTTAATACTATCTCTAATTCAATTAACAAAGGAAATAACGGTTACACCAAATTTGTGTAGGTTTAGTACAATCCTACTATTTTTTTAAATGAGCTATTGGCCATACTTTGTTAATTCCACAACACAACCGAGAAAAACATCTTGTATCTCTAAAACCCCTCCATTATAATTTAGATTAATATGTGATAATTGAGATATCTATTGTTAGGGGGATTCATTATTAGATTTTGTACGGAAAGGGTTTGGAGATTGTGATGTATAAATTCTTTTCAATCAAATATTTTTGGAGGATGATATAATTGTCATAACTTATCTAGGTTTTATGTGTTGAGGCTTTAATGTATGAGATAACAATCAAAACTAGCTTTTTGAGTCAAATATAGGTGTCGGAAATGTCCTTGGTTGATAGGGTAGAAATAATAAGGGGACATTAAAATGTAAAAAAAAAAACAAAAATATATGTAAGATACCCTTTGAAAATAGGGAGATATTGTAATTATACTACTGTATGTATATCAAATACATAAAATTGAAGAGTAGAAATGAAATTTAGGGTATTTATTAGTACCATATATAGGTGTCACTTGAACACCTTTAATTGAAAGACCTTCGATCAAATTCTCTTTAATCAAAGGTTATAAGAAATTATATATAATGAAATGGGCTAACACCATTATAATAAAAGGGCCAAGTGTAAGTGGCATTTGCATGGATTTTCCATTACCTTTAATTAAAATGCCTTTGATCAAAGGTGGTCACTCTTTGATCCTTCCAAAACTTAGATTTAAAAAATGGACCACACTTGATATACGACTTTATGCTTCACCCCCTAATCTATTTATACTCCACCTATTGTCTCATGTGTTGCAACCTCCATGGACCTACTCCTAATGTACCTCCATGTACACTTGACACTTAAAAAACTTGATGCTCGATGGAAGAAAAAATGATGCCTTACTTGTTGGAACCAAAAAAGTTATAAATAGTGAGATCAAACATAATCACTTACTTTGAGATTTAGTCTTATCCACTTTTGGTTGGACTTACGACCCTAGGTTTGAGATGTATAATAGAATTTAAAAGGGATCTTACGGCTCTTGAGATCTTTTAATGCTATATGTTTTGACTACATGCATGATGATAAGCCACTTGCTAAGCTATTCTTAGTGACTATATTATTAGATTCTAATTCTTACTAACTAAAATGCATTACCCAACACTCGATAACTAGTTACAAAGATTTTTTTGTTAAATAAGTGTTGCCTACTATTTAACAAAGTGTGTACCTTAATAACTATGCTTTTTAAATAAATTTATGTACCATCTCAAAACTACTAGATACAAAGCTATGCCATGTCTTTATTTATGGAATGTGATGACTTCTTGATGTCATCTCCTCCTATTAATTTGTAATTTGTTGCTTATTTAATCCTCAAAATTTCACCACCCAAAGATGCCCATCAATCAGGCTTTTTATAAATCAAATGATGGTTGTCTTTATCTTTACACGGAGTTTGTGCTTTCAAACATGTTCTTTACACCAAATGGTCAAAAAGTAAAATTAAAGTGAAAATGACTAAAACTCACGATCTTTACATGGAATCCAATATGTCGTCGTTTAAATAAAAACAAACTTCATTTCGATTGGTATGGCCAGGACGAAGTGAAACGTGATGGAGATCGGTATTAAAATTGACGCCCGTATATATGTTTTACTTGTGTTATTTAACTTCAAAATACTCACATAACTTGCAGTTTAAAGTAGAGCCGTCAATTTTATATTAAACGTATATAATACATATTTTAGGTATCTTAAAAGATTAGATTAAAATTGTTAACAAGTTTTGATTCCCTTTATTTCTTCTGTATTAATTCATGCAGTATGAAGAAAGTAATAATCTTTAAAACAACAATCAATATTTTAAAATGCATTGACGGTCATAAGTAGCGTCATCAACTGAAGCTTTGCAGGGTTGCGCTGTTTTCATCTTAGAATACATTTATCGGGAACGAAAAAAATTGAAGAGCATTTATATAAATTCTTGCCTATTTAAATTTCGTAAGACTACGTAAAGCGGCTTCGAATTATTTTAATGAATGTTTCTTGAAAAATGCATTTCATTTCTTTTAATGATATTATTATTTTATATATGTTCAACCTTTCAATATGGAATTTTGTATAAGCTCTTTACAATTAAAAAATACTTCTCTTTTATGAAGATCATGTTATTATAGAGGGATGTAGATAAAATTTAATCAATATAGATATGTTAAACTTTCAAGTTATTTTTGAATTTGTGTTGAACTTGACTTATTAAGCTCTTTGGCTTTAAACATCAGATTATGAAGTCATTCTTTCTAGATGTAAGGAATATCATTGGATATCTATTTTATGATTGTTTCTAATTTAAATATAATGATTCATTTGAGAAATTGTAATAATGAAATATATGAAATTTTCGTAGTCTTTAAAATAATCTTGACATTCTTTTTGGATTTCACCATGTAAACTTTTTCTTCATAAAAAATATTACATAGTCAAATCTAGAAATATTTTCAAGATTAAATTGTCATAAGATGATTAAAATAATAAAAAATCAAGAGTTTAACTTTAGTCTTTCTAATGTTGATGGCCTTTTTTTAAATATTGAAACAAAGCATATTACAAATAATAGGAGCTACCAACAAATAGTTAAAAAGAATATACAAAATTGACCATAAAAAAAACACAATAGCCAAAATGTTGAGAGTTTATTACATATACTGAACAATTTTACTTTGACAAACATTACTAATAGATTGAAATTGCAGCACTTGTTCTTTAATTTGTTGAAGTTGATCCCTCACTTTCATATTCTTCTTGCATAAAATTGGAAGCTAAAGAAAAATGTCAAAGTAAAACATTGAAGTTTAGTTGTTTGATGATAGAGGCTATCTTTGATTTGAGAATGCACAATAATGTTATTGTTGATTCTATTAGACAGGTTATTTTAAGGCATATAGGGGAGAGGAGCTGATAAGGGTATGGGGTCATATAGTGGGGACATGAGTAGTCATTCGTGGGCCCCACAGTGGAATGCCTTAATATCCAGTTGTAAAACAATTTTTATCCATAAAGTCAACAAAAGTAGTCAAATTACTATATTGTGAAAATTTGTATTATAACTAATTTATATTTGTCCCAAACATAAATAGTTATTTGTTGTCTTACATATGTTAAAGAATATTCAAAGCCCATTTGACACCACCATCATACAATCCAAATTTCTTTTTAATAGCCCGTAGCATGAAAACATGCAACCAAAATATAAAATTAGTATAACCTACACTCCCCTTAAATATCACCACTATTATTTTCAAAGATCCAATGCCACGAGAACAACTAAGAGCCATGACTGTCCCATCACCAAATCCAATCGAACCCACTCCCTATCTCACTTTCCTAGCAACACAACACTCAAAGGAAAATCAATCATTCAGATGTGTCCCACTGGTCATATCCCAACACACAACTACTGGTGTCTTCTCTTTTGCCACTTGCAACCACCAAAACAATGTTGTTAAAGTCACCAAAAGCATTTTAGAAGTAAACAAACATTACATGCCATAAATACATACAAACTCTGCAATTGAAGGCAACAAAACAAGATTTCAAATTTGAATAGTGAAGGACAAAAATTAAAGACTCCATTCCAACCAACATTGAACATATAAAGAGATTTATAAATTCAAAAATGCATTACTCAATCTTTACCAATTTCTATTTACCATGTCCTGCTTTCATATTCATATCTACATTTTCCTGGAGACAGTGGAAGAAAGAGAAAAACTATCACGCTATCAAGTTATAGTTATTCTACTGCTACTAATTCTTTATGCCTACAAATGTCATTTTGTTGTATGCTACACAAATGTTTATCACAATGCTATAAATATCTGGGGTTCCACCTTGATACTGTTTACATTGGGTAAATTTTCATTTATATTCTTTATGCCTCAGAACACCAATATGTTGTATGTGATGTAAATATTTATCACAATAAATTGTAACTCAATATCTGGGATTTCAACTTACAGTTATTTATGAATGTCAAGTCATTTCAGTTCAATTTTTAGGTTTTTTTATATTTGATATGCTTGAGAATATAGATTAGTTGTATGCATTGTAAATGTTTGTCACCCACTACCTATAACTCAATATCTGGGGTTTCAACTTATACTATTTATGGATGTCAGTGCATTTATGTTCCTTACAATGTGATTGTTACACCCTATCCACTCTAAGTCCCCAAGACCAAGTCATTTCTATTCCTTACAATGTGATTGTTACACCCTATTATTTATGTGTTAGAATACCAATATGTTTGATCAAAATAACCTGTAACTCATTATCTATGGTTTCAACTTATACTATTTATGAATGTCAATGCATATCTAATTAAAAGCAATGTGATTGTTTCACCCAATTTTCTCTAAGTGGATAACATCAACTGCTTTCAATTCAATTCCAATGTTTTCATTTATATTCTATATGCCTAGGAATGCCAATCTGTTCTATGCAATGTAAATGTTTGTCACAATAACTTGTAACTCAATATCTAGGGTTTCAACTTATACTGTTTATGAATGTCAGTACATCTTAGTTATTTACAATGTGATTGTTACACCCAACCTATTGGGGTTTCATTTATTTTTATGCCTGAGAATTCCAATCTGTTGTATGTAATGCAAATGTTTCACACTTAGTTGTAACTCAATATATGGGCTTTATCGTCTTTCAACTTACACTATTAATGAATGTCAATGCATTGTTGTTCTATACAATGTTATTTTTAATTCCAATCCACTCTATGTGCATAAGACCAATTCCTTTCAATTCAATCCAAACTGTTCTAAAAATTTGCAATTCAAACAAAGTAGAAAGATCAAAGATAAATCAAACTGTTACCAAACTTTGTATTATAAACTATCAACACATATATAGTAAAGAAAAATAATATGTTCATGCATCACTCTAACTTAAGGGTGTTCATTCATGGTTGTTATCATTGTTTGAAAAATGTTTCCTAATGTGTGTAGGTGCAATATGAAGTTGAAATGGGTACCAAAATAATGAAGGAGAGAGCCATGACAATGTGGCTTGTAGGTAAAAGAGGGGTTACATTCCCCCTGAAGAAGAACAAAAAAGTACAAGTGAAGATAGTTGTGGTAATTACTACTCCTGTAAGCAAGTAGACAACAACAACACAACAATGAGAATGGGTAATGGATGAAATGGTAAATCAACAATCTAATGACATGGTGGACAGCCAGCCTAAGGAACTTGTGACCTAAGTCTTTCCTTGACCCCTAGCCTACCATCTTGGTTGGCAAAGGGATCTATGAATATGGGTAATGATAGTCTAAGTCTTCCCTCAACCCCTAGCCAACTGTCTTGGTTGGAAGAGGGAGCTATGAATGTGGATAATGATGGTCTAAGTCTTCCCTTGGCCCCTAGCCAACCATCTTGGTTGGCAGAGGGAGCTATGAAACTGGGTATTGAATTACACTGGGAAGAAGAGAAATGAACTTATTCATTTCCATCTCCACCTACCACATTTCACATACCTAAAATGCTAAATTACTATGTAGATTTCAGCAAGGAAACTCAAGATATTTGTGAGGAAGAGGAGGACAACATTTACAACCAATTGTTTCAAATAATTGAATCCCAATTTGTTTTGACAATCATTAAATTTGTGAAGGAAAAAGAGTAGCTCAAACAGTTAGAAAAGAAGGAAGGGAGTAGAAGAGAGAGCAAGATAGAGTTCAAAAGAAATAAGATAGAAATGAAAGAGAAATTGAGGTGGCCCATAGGGCATTGTAGTGAGAAAGACAAATAAGCAGTCCCACAAACCTGTTATTGGAGAGCTATGCCTTGTTTTAGGAAATATTGAACATATACATCCCTCTATTTGCTACTGGTGATGTCAATTTGAGTCTCAACCCAAATGTAAGTTGCACTCAAGTTTGTGTTGGACATAATTACTCAACACCATTGCATGTAAGTTGTAGTCAATTTACAAATACAAATCCAAATCATGTAATGACAACTCAAAACGTAGTGACAAGAGACGAGAACACATCTCCAAATGTTTTTCTTGGCATGTTTGATTGAGGTTGGCAGGGACCATCCCTACAAATCTATCAATTATTGGCTACTTTTTGGATGTACGTTCTAGATTGCAAGATAAATTTCAATTGTTCGTTGTTTACTTTTGTTGTTGGGGATTGCAATATCTTGTTATTAACCAAAAAAATTGCCTACCACATCACCCTGCCATCACTTAACGCTGCGCCCTTTGCGCGGCTTTTACCTCTTCGCCGTCCTCCACTGTCCGGTTTGCCGCCTGGCGTCCACCTGTCAAGTAGTTCCAACTCTTCGGCATAAAAGAAAACGCTGGGAAATGTTTCACCCTAAGCATCTAATTGAGTATTGAATCATGACAATTTCATTACCTCCACTAGGAAACTTTCCTTACACGTCCCTTCGTAGTTACTTGGCCACACAAGGGCATAATTTAGATATCAAGGTTCATTCAATGTTCCAAATTCTCACATATCTCACTCATTGTCATTCCTTTCCTTTGCCTTTTATTGGAGTCTATGTGGAGTTAGGCACCCAAACATGTTCTTGTCTGCATTGGAGAGGCTTCATTTCATGAAAGCATTTTTAGTATTAAACCATGTTGTATATTACATCAATTTGAAAAGTATAATGAAACAAAGTTTAACACTAAAATGCTTTTTTTTAAAAGAAGTATCTTCAACACTAGAACCTCAAGTGATACTGCAATTTTCTATCCTATATTATGTAAATATTGTTGCCAGCATTATGCAAATTCCTATATCATGTCTTTGTTATTAAATGGATATGTTTATTGGTTTCCTCAAATGTTGATTTGGGTTTACTTAACAATATGATGTACATGTTGACAATGTAGTGCAATTGCTCGTAAATGTATGCTTACTTAATTATAGTGAAAATTTGTTTATGGTGATTTCTTGATTGGGATGAAATATACAACACACTTCACATAACAATTACATCTATACAAAAAATTATGCATTAACAACCACAAATAATATCACTTAAATCCACATATAGGCATGTACAAAATAATAGCAACATCATTTACATGATATATAATGTATTAACAACAACAACCTCTTATGTATAATACAATGGATTTGCTGATGGGACAGTATTGGTTCTTAGTTGTTCTCGTGGCATCAGATCTTTGAAAATATTGATGGTGGTGTAATGCACTGGGTGATATGTAAGGGGAGTGTGGGTTATACTATTTTTATATTTTGGTTGCATGCTTTCATGATTTAGGCCATTAAAAAGCAATGCAGATTGTATGTTTGTGGTATCAGATGGACTTTGAATATTGTCTAACATGTAAGACTAGAAATAATTATGTGTTTGGGAAAAATATAAACTAATTATAAAACACTTCATTTAATCAAGAGCAACTTCGATTGTATGTTGGTGGCAACAAGACATAAAGTGAGATAAATTTATTTAATCGTGTCTAAAATCAATTATATCACAATGAAACAAACCCCCAAATCCAAAGGTGAAAATAAATGTAAGACATCAGAGTTTGGGGACTAGGAGTGCCTCTTAACGAGTACCTCAATTGTAGAGAGCAAGTCGTAAATTTTATTTGAGAACGATCGTTTGGCTTATTAGTGTTAATGCGAGTATTTATGAAATTATATATAATTGATTATGTCATACCTAATCTATTATGTTTATGTATGAAATTATATATAATTGATTATGTCATACCTAATCTATTATGTTTATGTATGAAATTATATATAATTGATTATGTCATACCTAATCTTTACACGGAGTTTGTGCTTTCAAACAAGTTCTTTACACCAAATGGTCAAAAAGTAAAATTAAAGTGAAAATGACTAAATTCCACTCACGATCTTTACATGGAATCCAATATGTCGTAGTTTAAAAAAAAACAAACTTCATTTCGATTGGCCTGGCCAGGACGAAGTGAAACGTGATGGAGTTCGGTGTTAAAATTGACGCCCGTATATATGTTTTACTTGTGATATTTAACTTCAAAATACTCATAACTTGCAGTTTAAAGTAGAGCCGTCAATTTTATATTAAACGTATATAATACATATTTTACGTATCTTAAAAGATTAGATTAGAACTGTTAACAAGTAATGATTCCCTTTATTTCTTTCTCTGTATTAATCTGTGTGCAGTATGAAGAAGGGACAATCTAAAAGACAGCAATCACATTTTTAAAATGGTTGACGGCCATAAGTAGCCGTCAAATTTAATCAAGCGAAGCTTTCGGTAGGGGTTTGGTTCAAAGCATCTTAGAATACATTTAATGGGAACGAAAAATTCGAGGATAATTTTATATAAATTCTTGCACTATATTTAAGTAATCTGTAAGAATTACGTAAAGCGGCTTTGAATTATTTTAATGAATG
>VDFB02007931.1:0-42691 GCA_007258455.2 Sequoia sempervirens | reverse complement strand
TATGATCGTGTTAGAACCACATTAAAATGTGGGTATGATATTTGGTATCTAAGCCTAGGTTAAAAAACCAGGTACTTTAGGAATGAGATGGGTCTTAGCTATTATGTATGTTGAAAAACATGTGAAACTCCTTATAATTTTTTTTTTCCAAATTTGAAAAGAAACTTAGTAATTTTTTTGGGTTTACCTTACATCAAAATTTTGTAATCTAATATCAATTAACCCCCTTATATTTGGAATTTATTAAAAACATTTGTTAGTCAAATTTAGCCCTTTGAGGTATTAAAATAATGATTATCAACTAGGAGGAACATTTAATTGTGATGATCAAGCCCAACAAGAGCATCACAATTATATAGACGATGTGAATATCGAGGAAAGATGTTGGTTCAATTAACAAGTGTTACTAAACCAAACCTTTAACTATTTGATACTCCTTATTCTAAACCTTAAAAGGTAGATGTTATTTGTTAATTATGGGTATTAGGATTCTAGTGAGCTAGTGAATTAATGTAAATTAATTTAATACCTATGATTAAAGAAAGCATTTTTTTCAACCTCGCAACCATAGTCCTTGGAAGGGCATTAATAACATGGATAGATAATTTGGTTTATTTTGATTATCATGAATGATGAAGTATAACCTAGAATAATTAAATAAATTATTGTTGATTGTATAGTTTAAATTTAGAAAAAAAAAAATAATTTCTTTAACCTTAGGAAACATAGTGAATTGTTTGAATATTAATAATAAATTCCCCCTGGTGAACCTTGCGCAAGGTTAATCTGAAATTCATAGTTAAGTTTAATTAAAAAAGATGATAATGGGTTTAATGATTAAGTTGGAGGCAATGCAATTAACTAAATGATATTAGCTCAAACTATGAATATTTTAATAAGAATTTTCCATAATACCCTTGAGTAACCTTGAAAAGACATGATTATTCAACCCATAATATATGCCTAGCATGTTTTAACCATGGTGGCTTTGGGGATGATTTTAATAAGTTCACTTATGAATAAACTATGTGATTGATCAAGTGTACCACACTAGAAACCATTTTTATTTTATCATGTGTGCATCTTGAACACTTCTAGTTCTAACTATAAAATTGGTAAAATGAAAATTGAGGACGTCACTTTTTCAAGTACTTAATCCTTGGTTTTATGTAATGATAATTAAATGTAATTTAAAAATGGGTTAGAATCAATCTTGATCCATACCTAGGGAATCAATAACATATGAAATTCTTAGTTCTTCTTTCAATTTAAAATCATGGTTTAACATAAGAAAGAATATCTCCATTAAATGCTTGAAAATCTAAAGTGAATCAACTTATGGTTGGTAGGTAAAATTGGTAAGATTAACGACATCAATTACTAATCAAAGCATTGCATTGTATAATAAAGCCAAATTTAAAAAATGGCTGAAACACGATTTTACCTTGAATTGAAAGGAAAAATATGAAATTCCAAAGCAACTTTGTAATTAATGATTGCCAAGAAAAATTAAAGAAGACTATAAAAACTATCAAATCTATATGTTTTATTGTTTAAAGACTAAAATAGAAAAAAAAATAACAATATTGCTAAGAACCAAATCAAAAATAAAAATGCATCTAGGAGGATATGTAGTGCCCCTCCGTTGTGACCTTTTCGGATTTTGTGTAAGTGTTTAATTGCGTTATTCTTGTTTTGTGTGTGATTAGTTTATGCAGTTAACATAATATTTGATGGAATTGTGTACTCAATTAATTAAAATAGCATTGAGTAAATAAAACTAGAAATTAAGATGAAAATTAAATAAATTAGTTTTATAAAATATTAAGTAAAGAGTTATTAATAAATAAATAAACAAATTGTTTTGTAAAAAAATATTCTTTTAATGATATTCGATGATAATTAATAAATTATTAGTTGTTCAAAGATAATTATCATTTAATGATTAAATTCAATTAATAAATTTAAAAGTGAGAAAATAATAGAGAGGATTAAATATTAAAATTGTACTCAAGTTTGAATAAGGATTAAAGCAAAGAAAAGAATCGTTTATTGCTAAATAAATAAATAATAATAAAGCATCATTTTGGGAAGAGTAAAAGGCAAGGGAAGCTGGAAAAAGATGGCATATGCTTTATCTTCCTTTGTCTCATCATCTTCTAGGTAGAGTTATCAATCATTGAAACTCATAAAATTAGAATGGAAGAAGCATCTTGGAGGGGGGAGCACCGCTGGATAATACAGAGGTCGATTTTGGAGTAACCATGCATAGCGTTGAAAGATGAGAGGCTTTTGAAGGGAAAAATCAATCGCTCGACCCTCTTATGGTGCAACTTATGAGGTATGTCACTTAACATGTTTTCAGTTCAATTAGAAGTGTATATCTGTGGCCAATTTGGTACTGGTATTTTATCGTTATAGTTGTAGAATATAAGAAAGTATGGAACCCTTGGTTAAGTAGTCCCTCTGATTCTTTGGCAACTTGTTCCACCGTGGTACTTGATAATAGAGTGGCGTGGAGATTAAATAATCCGCTTGATTCTTTCTGGTAATCTATCACAATTGCAACTCTTGAAACTAAAATAGCGTCACAGTTTAAATTACCTTCTTCATTCCATTAGCAACCTGTTACGGCTGCAACACTTGAACATAAGAGGGAGCGACATTTAATTAAGCTCTCTAATCCATTGGCAATCTGTCATAGCTATAGCACATGAAAATAATAGGAAAGTTTTAAAGTTTTAAATAGTCTCTTTGATTTTATCATCAACCTGTCACAGCGACTCACTTGATCATGGTAGGGTGTAGAGATTTAAATAAACTCTCTGATTTTATTGTCAATCTGTCTCAGCTACGGCTCTTGAACAATAATAGAAAATTTTAAAGTTTTAAATAACCTGCTTGGTTCTGATGTCAATCTATCACAGTTGCAGCGTTTGGAAATAAAATATTGTCTGTTACTCGCATAACAAAGAGCTTCCCATTGATCGTGGTGAAGTTTATCTTCCATACTGGGCGCGTCTCTGGAACTCGCCACCAAACAGAAAACGTGTCTAGCTCAAAATAGAAAAAGTTGTTCATTATTTTTCCCTCCTCTCAAGCCGCGTACTTGCACCTCGCCTGTCTCTTTCCCTGCAGTCCTGTGGATAATATTTGGGTTTAGATAATAATGCAAGTAGATGGCGATATTTCCAAATTCCAATATTCACTTTCTAATATTCTTGGCAACCTGTCACAGTTACAGCATTTGGAGTTGAGGCATTGTACAGAATTAAATAGTCTCCCTGAAACCATTAGCAACCTATCATTGTTACAGTGCTAAAATTTCAATAATGTCCCTGGTACCTTAGGCAACCTGTTACAGCAACAATATTCGAACATAGAAGTCTGTAGAGATGTAAATAGCCTTCTTACTTCCGTTGTAACCTGTCACATCTTCAAAACTTGAAGTTTCCTGTTAACAAAGTGCGTGTCTTGTCTTTGCATCAAATGCCCTGATGAATGACTTTATGTTAACTCTGTTATAAGCTTTGCGTAGGACTGTTTCTCTCATTGCGTTGATGTACGTTGTGTTCATATGCTGAATGTCATTTAGATTATGACATGCTATTAGATATACTTATTTTGCAATAACAACAATTAAGTTTAAAATATAAATTTATTATATATACTTCAGGTATTAGAGTAAGGAGAAAATTGTCTATAAAATGTGTGTTTTTGGTTTATGATTATATAATTACCTTAGTTATCTTAAACAACTTTCTAACAAAAGAATGGATAGAATGTAAATTGGTTAGAGGGTACTTGGAAATTATTTGGAATATGTTAGTTTAAGATTATCACCTTGTTGTGTTAGTACAAGTAGTTTGTTACTAGAGTTAACTCAAAAGTTTCATCTCTAGAAACCCTAGTTCCATTATAATTTTAGAAATTAAAATATATAAATATGAAGTGGATTTAAAATGTATTTATGTGTGTGTACACTAATAAATTTAAGATTTTAAGGTGGTAAGTGTTAATATGGAGTTTGAGTTTTTAAAGTAGGGTTATTATATCATTTTAAAGTATAAAAAATGGTCTTAAGTGGTTTGCGCAATTACTTTAAATATTGGAATTGAGTGTTAAGATGAAGGGAAGTGGAAATAATGTTTAAATTTATGTTTTGTATATAAGTGGTTATGAAATGGTAACGAGTTAACTACCCAACTATTAAGTAGTTGTCAAGTATGTTGATAAAAGAAAGGTAAAATTTAATTGTATAGGCATAGTTAGAGATTGAGTAGGGTAATTCTCGAATTGGATAGTTTATTGGTGAAATGGGATTTTAATATTTTGAAAATTGAATTCCTTTATATTCATGTAAGGATTGATTTGTAAGTTCTCTTTATGGATAAGTCTTTTAGAATACTTGTGATGGTTATCATAAATTGTGTTAGTTAATTGAGTAATTTAGATGAGTAAGTTGTAAAGTCATTTAGTTCTGGTCGTTAATTGATTAGTTAATAAATATTGTTCTCGATTGAATTTTTGGTTGTTGTTTATTATGTAAGTGTTTTTGTGGAGTTGTGAGTGGTTGAGTATTTAAGGTGTTCTTAAATTTGGTGCCTTGGATGCCTGATTGCATGCTTTTACCTCTGTTGTTGAAGGATTGTTTTTGGATGGATCCATGTTGGTGTGAATGCCTTTGGAGGTTAGTTTTGATTTAAGGAATCCTTTGTCATTTAAATTGTGTTGCAATGTAATTGGGAACTTCTATTTTGTTGATGAGTTATGGGTAGTTGATCTTCTTGGATTTCTGATTTATTTTGTATCAAAGTTGTTTATATAGTTTGGATGGGGTTGTTGATCTTATTTTAATGTATTCACTCATTATATTTGAATTGAAAATAGTTCGGGTGGCCTTGCAATTATTGCTGTCATTGCTATGTTGTTGATTTTATGAAGGTGATTTTGTACCACTATAAGGGGGTTCTTGTGAGGAGAAAATTGAGGTCTCCCGTGGAATGCCTAGTTGGTGGCTTTTGGTTCTTTTTAAGGATTTCGCTGAATTAAAGGTTGATTTTTTTTGTGTTCCCTATTTGAGGTGACACCACAGTAGATTTGTGGATGGTCTTGATGAATCTTCCTTTTTTATGGCTTTTCTAAGTTACTCTCTTATTTGAGGAAATTTTATTCTTGTGTTGGAATTATTGGAGAAAAACTCTTGATGCTTCATTTTACCCTCGGTTGTGGGTTTTCATTCTTTTGGCTTCCAGAGGCTTGAGATGATTGATAATTTGATGTTTCTCTTTTTATGTGCCTTTGAAGTGGCAAGTGTTTTGGTATCGGATTTTGAAAGGGTTGTACGAGAATCTGTTGAGACTCTGATTTTGTAATTTGCTAGCAGATGGGTAATGCCTGCATGCTTTTATGTTGTGATTCTTTGTTCAAATTATGATGGTACAACCCTTGATTTTTATGTTGTTGGGTCTCTAGGAGAGTGGCTCCTTGTGGGGCCTGGCACCCCGCTTAAGGGGAAGGGCACAAGATAACCCACGAGTGAGTTAGTAATCAAGTGAAACCCAAATTAACTTAGGAGGGTTGGGTAGTAATATCATTAAAGATTTTAAAAATGGATGCCTCGCCTTCATTAGTGCTTTCTACAAACTAATGGAAGGCTGAGAAGGCCGTGGTTGGCAAGGTCGCGACCTCGTCCTCACGAGAGGCCTACGGCTCCGCATGAGTCACCCTATGGACCACTTCCAGTTGGGAGGAAGAGCACAAGACAGCCCATGTGGACTATGCATGACACTTCCCTAGTTGCCCATGTGTTTTACTTTATTGTGTTCCTCCGAAGCAGGTTATGGAGTTGGTTTAGATTGTTGTTTGAATTGATTTAAATTGATTTATGAGTATTGTTTTAATACATCTTTAGTATGTTTTGTGGTCTTGTATGATCTCATTTATTTTTTATTTATGATCTTGTATCTTATGATACTGTGATATGATGTTATTGTGTTGTTTAATTGCAATTTGGAATTGTATTATGTTTATTAATTCAGTGGATTTGGAAGTGTTTCATGATCATCCTTTAGTTACTTGTTACTGGTCATTGCTTTGATTTATGTGATGAGATTTATGATTTTAAGTTATTTTAATGACTCTTGGATGTTGTTGATTATGTCTTTGTAATTCTTGAGTTTTATGATACTTTTGTATGGTGTTGAGTCTTGTGGTTCCCTATTTGGATGTTCTTGGTTGCGGTCTCTTTCTTGTTTAGCTCCTAGCACGGGGGGTGGGTCTTTGACTCACATGGTCGGGTGGAACGTGCTAAGCACCCCATTGGGTCCCCATCGAGGATCGAGAGGTGCAGATTGGCAGTTGTAGCTTAATCTAGAGTTGTAAATTGTTTTGGAGCCAGCTATGATATATTTTGTATTCATCCCATTTGTATCACATTATCTGTGTATGGTTTCCATTTATGTTTGGAAACACTTTGTATCATTGTACTTCTTAAACATTGTACTGTAATGTAATGTTAAACTTGGTGTGGTTTTGGCCATGGCAGTTGTTATTCACTGTGTTGAGTTAATTATGTATATGTTGTACTTACTCAGATGGTTTCTTATCAATGCTTTATCATGTATGGCTTTTATTTTCGTTGTGTGGATCCAAGTCGAGTAATGACTCTTCATGTACCCCAAGGGATGTATGTGCTAATGAATCTACTTAAATGAAATTCATGTCATGACTTAATGTGTTTTACATGTATGTTATGTTAGCTTTTTAAAAAAAAAAAATTGTGCAATGATTGTTGTTTAATTGTCCTTTGGGGTTCGCATGATCATTGGAGTGATACAACTAAGATATGATTAGTGAGGGATCAAATGATGTGGTGTTTAAATAATCCCCTTCTTATAATTAAACATAAGACCTTCGTGAAGACACTTTTTAAAACATAAACTAGGATTTAAAGAATTATCTAGGGAATATTATTGTTGGAAGTGGAGAGATTGTCATTGATGACGTTGTTTGGCAACATGGGTATAGAAGGTAAATAACAACGTGTTGCAGTATTGTCATTGATGTCAACATTGTAAATTATGTGAAGATTTTGGTTGCAAACCATTTTTATTAGTTTAAATAGGTATTGGAGTTGTTGAAGAAGATATTTTTGCATATTCGTTTTGTCTAGTAAAGATAGTTATAATGGGAAATTGACTAAATGTCAATAATTTTAATTGAGTATAACACTATAGGCTAGTTTTTCAATCCAAACCGGTCCAAAAATGACGTTTTCACTCTTTGATTATAACATAATTTTGGTGGATGTTAGATGCATATGATTCCAATATTTCATCATGTTTCAACAAGTGGTTTAATAGATATGAGTAACAAATTTTGGCTTGGAAAATTATAGCGAATTTTTGTACAATGTAGTTGTGTGGGAGATTTCACACATCTCCACAAATGATATTTTAACTTTGCACTCTTGAAGTTAAGTTGTTAGATGGTAGTGGAGTATGAATTCTATTAGACATCAAGTTTGGAGGTCCATGTGTTGAGATATGGATACACAGTTGAAGGATTTTGTTATTAGGACTTATGAGGTGCCAGCCTAATATGCTTGAAGGCATGTGAAGTCTAAATAAGTTTTGTGGTTTTATGTGGGATAAATTATAGGTTCATTCTAATCTATTTCAAGTTGTTTTAAAATTTTAATTGTGGTGTGAGTTATGGATTAAAATTTTGGAGCTGACAAGCTATATTTTGGGTGTTGCATCTACTTAGGCTGACCTAATTGATGTTACACTTTATGCGGATATATGTTAGATCTTTTCAAGGTTTTTAGGTTATTTTTTGTTACGAATGTCTTACATGTGAATAACATCATTGTAGAGTGAATTTAAGTTGTGAATATTGAGTTGAATATCAGAGTTGTGCACATGAAGAGCATGGTAGAGTGTTGAATAAGAATCAAATAAAGATTTTTTATTATGCTTCAATGGGACTGTATTCATGCATATGTCAGATGCAATTGTAACACTTCATAATAGGTTGTGAGTCACCATCTCTCTTCTATCTTTTTCAAATTGGTGATGAGCAATGAGCGGTATTATGTTTTGTTTCATATATCACAAATGGCTTTTGAATGTTTTGTTTTCAGTTAGCGATACATGATGCAAGTGTTCTATGTGTTATGGTTGGCTTCCTTTTCATCGCTAATTGCTTGAAGGTTTTATGATGAGAATTGGAAATGTGTGATGACACTTGGTGCTCTTCATATTCTCTCCTATCACTTGTCATAGATTCCTTCCAAGATTTAATTTTCAAATTCACAATAAGTGATGAAGTCATTATGTTCAATCTTTCTTTCACTAATTTGAATTGCTGTTGTGAGCAATATCTTTTGTGCCTTTGATTTTTGCATAGGTGCATGTGTCTTAATCTTGTTCTATCACCTTATCTCCCACTATTGATGAGATCTAGAGTTCAAGGCATAAATTTTCAATATGCGATGGGTGATGATCATGATCAAGGATGGGAAGTAAATTCAATGACTGAGATCTCATCGTACAAACACTAGCCTCACTGGTAGGACTTGTAAAAGGTAAAATTTGTTAGTGATGAGGGATGGATACAAAATAAAGGACAATGTGGTAGCATCCTGAGGACATTGTCTAAAGCAAGAAAGAAAGTAGCAAGTTGAAAGAGGAATTGTTGGTGTAGTTTAAAAAAAAAAAATCAACAACAATGGTTTGAATATGAACTACTAATGCCAATTCACTCAAGCGAGTTTCCTATCAAACATTAATGGTGATACGTCCCATTTTCTGGCCATAAAGAAGGAAGCTAGCTTGTTTTTCACATATTTGGAACTACTTAGGAGTAGAGAAGAAAGCCAAAAGCTGAGGAAGCAGTGTGGAAGGATCCTACATGCAATTATAGTAGCAATTGTATCAATCGTTCACCCGAGTAAGGAAATTGTTGTGCTTCTTCCTATCCAAAATATTAATTTATGCTATTCTAAGAGGGTAGTAGGGAATTTGGGAGATAAATTGCTTATGACTTGTTCATTTGAGTATATTTGAGCTGGGTGATGAGAATTGTGTAAATTCTAGGAATACTTTGTTTTGTAAGTTGTGTCTTGAGTTTTTATACCTCGAAGGTATTTTCCAATTGAGACAACTATAAAAAATTTTCCTACCACTTTGAAAATATGAGTGAGCTAGAACCCAATGAATCTAGCATTAGACCTAAGAGTAAACCAAAGAAAAAAAGGGTTAAAAGGCTTAAAACCTAGGAGGTTTCATCCACAGTTAAACCAGAGCCACTTGCACCATCTAACCTTATGCCAAATACCCTACTATGTCAACTAAGTCCAAAAGTGCAAAGAAAGAACAAGAGAGGTTCATGGAAGGGGTCATTGGAGAAGTGAAGGAGGGAGGGTCACGAATTTGCAAGAGACCTATGGTTCAGGTTGTCGTGATGACCAGACTAATTGATAATGCTAGTCAAATTGGAGAATTGGCCTAACCTCAGAGTGGGTGGAAATTATTCATGTATGCTTTCAACAGGCAGTATTCTAAGAAGTCGACATGTTACTTATGGGGGCTCAATCTCGGGAAGCTAGTGGTACCCAATGTATTTTTGGAAGTGGATGTGATGATGGAGTTGGCGAAGCATTATGATCCCATTGATAAAACAATCAAGAGTGAAAACAAGGATATAGTCCTTGAGGTGACAAGGGATAGGGTTGTGGAGATATTTGGGTTGAATCCCAACTATACTATAGAAATTAAGCATCCAAAGTTGTATGGTGAATATGAGTATAAAAAATTTGCATACAAGAATAGACTACTTGTTCAACATAGAAGAAGCAAGGAAAAATTTCTCCCTAAGGATGTTGAGCCTTTTGAATGTGAAGAATTTGTGGATTATTTCAAGAATACCTATTATTGCCTAAATTAGGTTTTGGCTCAAAATTTTGAGGTGAGGATAGCCCCAAACCTATTGGTGATGATAGTGGATATACAATCTCATAATTGAAACACTGGTTTTGATTGTACTTCCTATGTTGTTAAACAAATGCATCAAAATTTCATTAATTTGAAGAAAGAGGTTCTTCCTCTTCATTTCCCACATTATTCTCTATTAATGCATATGCTTTTATATGAGGATGATTATAGCTAGAAAATAAAATTGAAATTGAGATTGACGGATAAGGAAAACAATGTCTTTCCAGTCCAAATGTGGACACATATTTGGGATCAGGATTTTCCCAATTCCAACTATTTCATGTTTGCAAATGTCGTAAGGTTTGGTATCCTAGAAATTTTGGGTGTAGCACCTATTCACAAGCTCTCTCTAGCAATCAGAAGTATCATGTGCCTAAAGGATATAGAGGGATCCACTGCAACACATAATTGGGAAGATTAGTTTATGCACTCAGAGTATACTTTGATAAGGGCTTATGGATCTAAGGTGGCACCGCATTGCTTGCCCCTATATGTTTCTGACTGATTAGCTTTCATGGAACTGATGTGGCAGATTGATTTTATGGATTATGAATGGTTCAAAAAGCCTAATAAGGGTATTGTGGTGAGTCCCCAATGTTCTTTTTCTTACTTTAAGGTTACTGCCCCTAAAGGGTATGAGAAATTTGGAATTATGGTAAATAACCTCAGGTTACCTTTTAATGAGGTTTGGATATTTGACCCTGAAGGATTTGTAAATTCAAAGAGAAGGGAGAAAATATTATCAGGAGTGCATCACCAGTTCTTGTATACATATGATATACTGAGAAACTTGACAAGTGATGAGGTTGTTAAATATAGAAAGAAGGAATGGACATCCATTATGGACATTGAAGAAAGCATCATAAGGAGGAATTCTTTCTATATGAGTCCCTATGATGTAATTGAAGATCCTCTTGAGAGAGATTTCACAAAGCTAAAGGATTATCATAATGGTGATTTCAAAGTAAAGTTGAAAGAAGTTGTTGAGAGAGCACAAGCTCCCCTGGAGAAAACACCTCAGGCCATGGATGTTCTAGATTAGCCTCCAGATGTTCAAGAAGTTATAGAGGAACAAATGGTAGAAAATGTGCCTGATGATGAGGAGGTGGATAAGAAATTCCCTCCCCCTAATATTGAAGAAACTCTTGATTCATAGGTTACCCCAGATAGAATTGTTCATTGGAAATGTGATGAAAATAATGATGATGATCCCAAGTCAAGGATTGTGATGAATTCCTTGCAAATGAAAAGTTTGTACAATCTTAGTAATTCAAGGAATTTATGGTTCAGCAGAGAACCAAAGGGATTAAAAAAAAAAGGCTTGAACAAGTAAGAGTTGTCATTGAACCTTCTTAGTAGGAAGAGGAAGAGAAGGCAGAGGAAGAAAAGATTATGGATGAGATTGTAGCTATCACTCCCCTTGAAGCTAGGAAAATTTTCAAAGATAGTGGAATCATGTTGTTGCCAAGATGAACTATCACCTTAGCTATTGCATATGATGTAGTAAGAAGAGACCCTCAAGCTTAAATTTTAGAACATTTTGAAGACGTGTTTGGATCTGGATATAGTCCAAAGTTGCATACTCTTGCAATCTAGTGTATGGCACCCAATACTAGAAAGCATGAGGTTGCTAGGCCTATTCAAGAGGCTATGGGTTCCTTAGTGGTAAAGAGAGCCACAGATATATCACCTATCTAAGCAACTAGATTAACTACTCATGTTGCAATGCTTACTGTGGACACAACATAAATTTCTCAAAAGAAGTATGATTCTTTGGTGAAGGAATATAATAAGGCCTTCGATGAGATAAACAAGATTGCAGCCACTATCTAGGCCAGCCAATCAGTGAGGACACTATCTTTTCCATCTTATTCTTCTTCAGACTTGTCTACAAGGGACATGAATACCTTTGCTTTGAGGATCAATTATTTGAATAATCAGTTAAAGATAGAAAAGGAAAATGTCAGGAAGGCTAAGTTTGAAACTATTAAGGTGACAAATGACATTTTTGAGGATGTATAGAAACATAGGGTGACCAAATTGGTCAATAAACTTGATGATGTATGGGATGCCTACAAGAACATTCATGATGCAAGAACAAATTATTTTCAGGTCCAAGAAGCCTTTAGGTATTAATGGAGAAAATGGAGTACTAGGGTGGGTTCTTTAAAAGAAATGATTCCTAAAATAAAGGATGATCCTGAGGCACCTACGAATATTCTTGAAATATTACAAGTTGTGGACCTAAGAAATGAGATAAAAAAAATTCATGGAAAACTTGGGACTCAACTCCAAAACAAGTTGAAGGTATTCAAAGAAATGGAGATGTATGGTATCCCTGTATTATTGAACCATAAGGGTGAGTTGCAGTAGTTTAGTAAATGGAGGGATGAATTGGGAGAGTTACTCACATCAACTAAGATGCCATTGAATGTGGTTGATTACACCTTGCTAAATCTGAGTGTTGATATGTTGATGGAGATTGAAACAAGAATGGATGCTTTTGTCAGAGAGGCCAGAGCATTAATTGATGCTATATATACTTAGTTTAGTACAAAGGTGCATAGTTTATTGGATGTGAAGTGTCCTATTGAGGAGGAATATACTACCTAGTTTTAGAATTATATAGAGTAAGCTTGTAAGGGGATGATAACTTATATGATGAGTAATAGATAGGAGAGAAACAATGCATATCCTGAATATAGTATAGATTAGGCTTTTGATAAAGTATTGCAAAAAATATTGTTCTCTCCTCAACTTAAAATGAGTGGCATAAAATGTTGATGTGGAAAAATTAGTATTTGTTTCTTTATTTTCTTTTCATCCTTTTTAAATTTTGTTGATTTGGATTTCCCATGGAAGACACTTTTGAGCACATATAGGATGTTATGATGCTGTTGTAACAAACAAATGATACCTTTTTAAGGTGGCACCGGATCTTGGCAATGAATGAAGGTAATTTTTTCCTCATATTTACTCCCACCATTTGAGAGCACGAGTGTAACTGAAAAAGGAATATTTGTTACAATGATCCAATAGTGTTGTGACATGTTTGCTTTCTAGCCTGAAGCTTGTTTTCTCTTTCGTTTCTATAAGAAGGAATTTAGGGCCAACAGTACGGGGTTCATTGAAATGAAATTGAAAAAATACATTGTATAGGGAATATAGAGCATATTTTGAGTTTTTTATTAAGTTTTGAGTCTGTAGCTATGTATGTAAATTTGATAACAAGATAGAAAATACAATACAAAATGATGCAAATTTCATGGCCATTGTCTCTCCTTTGCAATTGTTCTATGAGTTATGAACGAATATAATCAAGTGTTGTGTTGATTTGTCTCCATTGATTTATAGTGGATGTGGAATTTCATTCTTTCTTAAATTAATTCAATGAATTAGTGTAATTGCTTGAATGAGATTGTTGGCTTGTACAAATTATGTGTTAGGATATCTCCAAGAAGTAGTGGTCGAGAATATTATGGGGAAGTGTTGTAATATAGTATTTCTTAAGCTATATGTTGCTATTGCTCAATTGTTATCAAATTTCATAGTTTAAGATTGACTCGATGTTTAGGATAAGGCACTGGTTTTGTTTAGTTTACTCACAATTTAGTTCCTAGGTCAATTTATCAGCAAATCACTCTTTATTTACAAATCATTCAGATGGGTTACCATTGTAGTCATGCAATGATGAATCTTGTTTTTCTCATGCTCTAAGTATTGTGTATTATTTAAAAGAGCCACCAACTCTTTGATATACTATACTGTTGAGTGGATATATGGGAATTATCTGTTGTTTACAATGCATCTAAATATAAATCACATAGGTTCTTGAATATACATTGTGGGGCCACCCTCCTAGTCTTCATAAAGCCCAAAGTGTAGAAGTAGATTTTTTGAAGCTTTTACTCATTCATTGGCCAATCCCTTTAGAGTACTAAGCATTGGAAATGGAAAATTCCATAGGTATTTTTGAAGATCAGTTTGGTGACTCCGTTGGGGAAGAACTTGAGAAAATTCCAATAGAAGATCATCCTGCCTTAAAGAGTCATTGAAGTTTCAAATCATAGTGTAACTAGAGATAAATAGTTGAGTATTTCCACTCCCAATCCAAGTCACACAACCAATATATTGGCGAATCCATTGGGGATTTGCTATGTCCAAAGTCTCTAGTTTAGATTTGGTATAGTCAGAGTCCAGTATATTATTATTCTTTAATGACTAAAGAATAATTGGTTCAAATTTTGTTGTAATAGTCAGATAATTCATGTTCATTCTTAGGTGTCAAGTCCTAGTCTATTATTTTACCTTGTGTTAGGTTATGTATAAAATATTTTCTAAGGTTGCAAGTACAATGTCAAAGTGCAATCACTTCTTATTTCCCAACATTGTGGGTGGTGACTTTGAGGTCTCATATACCAGTGTAAAGATAAACTCTCAAAGAGAACATGAGAAGGAATATTTTGACATATTGTTTGACACTATGAAGAATACTAAAAGCTACACAAAGAAACATCTGGAGTAGAAGATGGATCCTGAGCTTGCAAAATACAAGCAACCATTATGGGTGAATAAAACTACTGAATCAGGTAAGTCTATTGAATCCCTTGTTGAAGCATCTCCTAATTTCAATAATGAAGTAAATAGTGCAAGTACTGATGAAGAGGCACATGAGGCTGAAGTTTCTAGGGTTGATCAAGGAAGTTTTCATGTTGAGAAAGTGTTTGATAATGAACTTGACATCTCAAGAGAAGAGGATAGATGGGGTTTTGGGATAGTAGTAAGAAGTTCTCAGAACCTTTAACCCCAAGAGTTGGGTCTATTTTTAATGGAGGAAATTTCAAGCTAATGGGAGAATCTACTGATATAGAAGTGCACATTTCCCTTGAGGAAGACCCAATTGATCAGACCTACTATACTCCTACACTGAGTGAGCTCAGAGATGTCTTAGAAAATGAGGAAGACATAGACAAAGACATGAAAGCCTTAGAAGAGGAAGAACTTAGGGTTAAGAAAGAAGAGGAGAATAAAAAGAAGGGGTTGAAGGAGAAGGAATATAGGATTAGAGCTAAGAAACTTGAGAGAGATGCTCAAAAATAGAAAATAGAGAAAATGAGAAAAATGCTACTAGGCAGAAGGCCTTTGAATAAAATGTCCCTAAGTTTACTACTAAAATTACTCATGAAATTCCTAAAGAGATAGTTCAGATGGGGACCTATGTTGCTAGTTCCTACACTACATCTATTTTAACTACCAAAGGTTTAGATCCTTCTACCACTACTAAGAAAACATCATTTTTAGTTCATGAGAAGAAGCCCATTGATTAGACAAATAAGACTACCTTCAATACCTCCAATACCAACACTAATACAAATACCTATACTTCATATGCTAAAACCCCCATCAATAATGCTAAGATTGATCATACTCCATCCACTCCACCCTTAGATCCTGAGCTCTTTAAATTGTAGTTGGTAAATGAAAAACTACAAGAAGAGTTGAGAAAAGCTGAAATAGAAGCTGCTGATGCATAAATAGCTAGGAAGATTGCTTTTCTTAAAATGTCCACACCAACACTAGAAGCTTTGAGCTCTGGACATAATAGTAGTGAGGCACAAAAGAAGAAGTCTGAAGGACATACTCCCAGTGGAGGTGGAGGAAATAATAAGAACAAGAATTCCTATTCTGAAGATGATGAGGGAAAAAAGAAAGGTGGTGGTAACGATGGAGAGGGAAAAGGAAAGGATAGTAATCGATCTGACATCCAAAAGGATGATGAGTCTTGAAATTATCATAGGGATAGAAAAAATAGAAGACCATTGCAAGTAGATAGATATCAATAGTTGTGTTTCACCAGAATACCTAGTTACCCTAACCCTTTCCCTGAAGATTTCAAACCTACTCTAGTCAGATTCTGAGGTAACAATTCCTTGAGTGGTGAGGACCATCTCAAAGCATTTTCAAATTTTATGGATGACTTTGAGGTAGAAGCAAAGGTTGTCCTACAAAGTTGTTTATGTAGTCTCTCATTGAAGATGCTCGAGAATGGCATAGAAGTTTTCCTACCAAGAGCATTGGCTCTTCAAAGGAATTAAAAAGGGTATTTAGAGAGCAATACAATGATAAGACTAATTCAAGTTTTTTGTTGAATCCATTTAATAACATTGCTAAATGTTCTAATGATTTTTTGGATAATTTTAATACTAGGTTCCAAAAGGCTAGGAAGAGGTTGCCTCCTCATCTACAATTGAATGACAATGTGTGCTTGGTAAATTACTGCAATGCTTTTGATGCGAAGATGAGTTACCACCTATTGGAAAAGAATCCAAATAAATTGAGGGAGGCTTATAGAATTGAAGAACACATTGAGAATATTAGTAAAGAAACTGGTAAAGCTAGCAGAAGAGACAATAAAAAACTCTTCAAAAATCCAAAAAAGGAGGATAAAATTTTGGCTGCTAAAGGTGGTACTCTTGACAATAAGATTGATAGTTTCATGAAGACAATAAATGACAATATTTCTAGACAAGAAAATGTATAGTCGAAAAACTATCAAAGGAATGAAAGATCTCCTAGGTTGCAGGATAACCCATATAATACCTATTGGTATAATAGGAAGCCTGTTCCTAATAACCAGCGAAATACTTAGATTAAGGTCCCTCTGGATCCTCTATTGAAGAATTTAGGAAATTTGGTTGATGACACCCCTTGGTGCATGGTTTTCCAAATGCCATATTCTCCTCATCAATGTGTAGTTGCACAATTAGTTAAGGTTGATGAATATGCACCTGAAGAGTGTGACCAGGGAAATGAGGGTGATATTGACATAAACATGATTATGGATAGTTCTGACTTAGCTAAAAGCGAGTGCTCATCTAACATAGAGTCTCATAAAATGGATGCGGATAATCAAAGGAAGATTGCTAGTACATATCACTAGCAAGGTATGATCCCAATAGAATTTCCTAAGTACACACCTATTGATATGTTTCAATTACTTATCCAAGTAAAATTCTTTATTCCCTTTCTTGAAATGATGAGAATACATGAACATAAGAAAAAGGAAATAATCCTTATCAATGGTGCTACTATAGCCTGTAATGAACTAGTGGTTCCCACTTCACCCAAAGTGAGTGGGAAGGATAAGAAAGAAAAAGAGATTGAGGGAGTAATCATTGAGATCCCTCATATCTTCCTAGGAAATTTAGTGACTGCTTGTCCTAGGAAGATTGATCCATTTTTCCTCACACTAATTGTTGAGGGAAATTTTATTAAAAAATGTATTATTGATTCTAGAGCATCCAATAATATCATGCGAGCCAAAATTATGGAGGCATTGGGACTGAAATTTGACATCACTCATGGTAAGTGCTATGCTATGGATTCAAGGGAATTCCCTATTATTATTGTGATAATTGAACTTCCTTATATATTAGTAGCATACCCAATAAAGGATTTTAAGATGAGTTTGGTGGTAGTTGATATCTCACCCAATTATGGAATGCTGCTATCCAAAAAATGGAGTGTGTCCATGAGAGGTAGTATGTAGTGTGACATGTCGTAATGCCACTTTCCCTATTGATGGTAAGGATGTGCAAGTGGTATGAGATCCAAAGGTGCCACATATGTTGGAACATGCTCCTAAATATGATACGATCCTTTTTATTGACACTAATATCAATGATTTTAAAATTGAGGAAGTATCAAGAGGAGTGGATAAGTGACCTACACCTATAGAAAATGAGGTTGTAAGGTTATCTGACAAGGATGGACTCTAGAAAATATACTTTGATGGTACAAGTTCAAAGGATGCATCAGGTGCAAGGATATTGTTGGTGTCACCAAGTGGAAGTACATACAAATTATCTTTCACTTCATCTTTTGTCTGCATGAATAATGTGGTAGAATATGAAGCATTTCTACTAGGGTTAAGATTAGTTGAGAAGCATGGAATAAATTTTTTGATGGTAATTGGATATTCTAAGCTTGTGATATATAAAGTAAGGGCCAAGTATGCTTGTAAGAACAATAGACTGAAATAGTACAAGAATAGTATCTAGGATTTCATCGAGCAGTTTGATGCTTTTGGAATTGACTGGATGGAAAGAGGACAAAATGGAGTGGTTGATGAACTTTCTAACATTGCGTTAAGACCAAATGACATAAATTTTTTAGGTTTCGCTAAGGTAGAGGTACATTCAAGGCCTTCCATTCCTAACAATGTACACAACTGGAAGATTTTGAATGATGATGAGGATATTCTCAAATTTTTGAAATGTGTGGATGAAAATGAAGGTCAGGAGATAGACTTTGGGGAATTTGTTGAAAATGTAGATGGAAAGGATAGAGTATTTGGGAATGAAGTCAACCAGTTAAAGACAAACAAAATCCCTAAAGGCCTTGTAGCACTTGAAAGGGTCTTTGATAGTCAAGATAAAAGCAAGATTAATACAACTGTTGCTCATCCAGAGGACCTAGAGGAAGTAAATTTGGGGAATAAAAATGCCCCTAAGAAAGTGTATGTAGGAAAGAAGATGAAACCAAAGGTTAAGGAAATGTTTATTGCCTTATTGAGAATGTATAGGCATGTCTTTTCTTGGTCATATGATGACCTAAAAGCTTATAGGGAGGAATCGTTTCAGCATGAAATTCCTTTGAAGGAAAATGCTAAGCTTTTTAGGTGGAAGCAAAGACCAATTAATCCTACTTTAGCCCCCAAGATGCAAGAGGAGATGGTAAACTTAAGAGATGTTGGCATCATAAAGCCCATCAGACATTCTCCATGGTTATCCAATCTAGTTCCAAACATAAAAAATAATGGAGATATAAGGTTATGTGTTGAATTTAGCAATCTGAATATATCCTCATTGAAGGAAAATTATCCATTTCCAAAGATGACTTGAAATCTTACTCCAAGAAGGAGGAGGATCATTGCACACACTTGGAGAAGGTATTTATCAGAGCTTTAGAGTATGGGATCTCACTAAATCTGAAGAAATGTTCCTTTGGGGTCACTAAAGGTAAACTACTAGGGCACATTGTGTCTAAAGGAGTGAGGATTGAACTTAAAAGGATGGAAGCCATAGATAAAATCCCTTAGCCAAAGAATGTCAAGGGAATTCAATCATTCTTTGGGTAGATAAATTTTTTGTGAAGGTTTGTGACTAACTTTGCAGAAATCACAAGATCTATCTCTAGGATGTTGAAGAAAGGAGACAAGGTGATTTGGAGTGAAGAGCCAAGTCAGGAATTCAAGAGCATCAAGCAGGCCATCAAGGAGGCTCTGGTTTTAAAGTCTCTTGATTTCCCTAAGCCAATGCACATTTTCTCTTTTGCATCTTTTCATACTATTGTTGTTTTTTCACTATAGAAAAATGAGGAGGGATTTGAACAACCCATTGCATTCTTTATAAAATATTTGCAGGCCACAGAGCTCAAATATGACATGATTAAAAAACAAGCATATGCTCTGGTTAAGGTTGTGAAGAATTTCAGAACTTACCTAGTGGGAGCTACTATCATAGCTTTTGTACCAAGTGCTGCTATAAAAGATATTTTCACTCAGCAAGAGACTATAGGAAGAAGGTGTAGATGGATCAAAATGATCCAAGAATTTCACATTGATGTCTAGATTACCAAATTAGTGAGGAGGCAAGGCCTAACCAAATTAATGACATAAACTAATTTGGAAGCTAATCGGATCAATCAAATAGAGACTGTTGATGTTGCACCTATCTGTGATAGGCAAACATGTGGATGGCACATAAGGATTGTCCAATACTTACATAATTTACAGTGTCTTGCAGATATTCCTGAAAATGACAAAAGGACATTAAAATTGTATTCCATTAAGTATGTTATTATTAACAATGAGATGTGGTGGAGAAACCCGAATGGTGTACTGCTTAAATTTGTGGATGGAAAACAAACATTATAGCTCTTGCAAGCAATGCATAATGGAGTGTGTGGTGGTCATTATATGGAAAATACCACTACTCATAAAATTTTAAGAGCAGGGTTTTGGTGGCCTACTGTATTCAAGGATGTCCACAAGTTTGTTAAAACTTATGATTCTTGTCAAAGATTTGCAGGAAAGCTAAAATTTTCAGGAAGCTTGCCGCTTAGGCCTATTACTGTTTAGGTCCCTTTACATTAATGGGGATTTGAATTCATTGGAGAGATACTAGAAAATTCTTGTGGAGGAAATTCATGGATCCTTGTTGCCATTGACTATTTCAAAAATTCGGTACATGTAATACCCACAAAAAAGGCAATGAGGAATGTGGTGGTGGACTTCCTATTGAATAATATTATGATCAAGTTTGGAGTCCCAGAGAAAATCATTTTAGATAATGCCATGTGTTTTAGATATGAGGAATTCAAAGACTTCTGTGATAAATATAGCATACAAATTTCTTATTCTTCACCTTACCATCATTAGGGAAATGGTTAGGCTGAGTCTAGCAATAAAAGCTTAATAAAAATCATCAAAAGAGTGATGAAGAAGAACAAGAAAGCTTGGAACTCAAAGCTAAAGATGGAACTCTAAGAAGATAGAGTGATTGTGAAAAAGGCTACTGGATATTCACCATTTGGCTTGGTATATGGTCTAGATGCTAGGTTTTCATAGAATAACTTGCTAAAGATGAATAAGTTTGTGCAAGAATATGACGATTATATTTGTGATGATATGCAACAAAAAAATGATAATATGGTGCAATTAGATGAAACTAGAAGAGAAGCTCAAGCCAACAATGCAAAACTACACCTACAAGTCAAGCATTTGCATGAAAAGAGAGCTTCTCCCAGAAAATTTGAAGTGAATAGTATGGTACTAGCTTGAATTGCAAGGGCTCAAGACAAGAGTAAACACGAAAAGTTTGAAGCATTATGGTTAGGGCCTTATCTGATAGCCAACCCACATGGAGGGGATTCTTATTTCCTCCAAAGCTTGACAGATGAATTTTTTGAACTACCAGTACATGGACAGTTCTTAAAGACATACTTCTCCTAAGTATGTTATGATTCCATGTACACTATAATTTTTGTACATTTTGTATATAGGTGTGTTTTCTTTACTTGTGTCTGGTTCGGTCTTGCTACCTAGTCCGGGTAGTTCCCTAGTTTTTGGTTCACCGTGTTTGGCTAGTTTGCTTCAACATGAGATTGTAGGATCTTTCCATACTTGTGAGAGGAATGTGTCCCCAATCAGAGCCACTCATTTCTTGTTCCATCCTTGGGGACTAGGGTTTTGTTTCTCATCACTATTGTAGGGTTTTGTGTTACTTGGGACCCTTCTTAAATAATCCTCAACCTCCTGTCTATGCCAGGGTTCTAATTCGTTGTTGACCTTCTACCACCTATTTTTGGTCATTTTAAAAACATCTTATGTCATTTGATTTCATGGAGTAACCGGTCCCTTGAGCCTACGTTTGTCATTTTTATATTTATAAGTTTGATCAATTCATGATATTTGGCCTTTACATCCTTTCTAATAATATGTTTTGAGTCTTTTGAGGCCTTTTACATGGTGTCCTAGGTGGTTCCTCTCTTAAAACAACTTGCGGGCACATTCTAAATTTTTTTTGCTTAAGTCTCGTCCATCACTTCCCTTTATCACTCATCAAAGGTAGTTTTTGAAATGTAAATATAAATTGGCGATGATCAACGAGCAATGTTTACTTGGTTTCGCTCATCATAGATGGGTTTGAGAAGTTTTGATTTGTATTAGTGATGCACGATGTTCTTGTTTCTCTGAAAAGGTTTCTCCTATCGCTAATTTCTCTAGAGTTTTGTGTATTGAATTAGTGACAAGCGATGACTTCTGGGCTTTTGTTTTTATCGCTCATCATGGATGGGTTTGCAGTTGTCTTGTTCAAATTAGCAATGATTGATGAGTTGTATTCTCTTTTGTTTCGTGTATTGCAAATGGCTTTTGAATGTTGAGTTTTGAGTTAGCGATCTGTGATGCAAGTGTACTATGTGTTATGGCTGGCTTCCTTTTCATCACTAATTTCTTGAAGGTTTCATGATGAGAATTGGTGATGTGTGATAACCCTTGGATCTCTCTATATTCTCTCCTATCACTCATCATGGATTCATTCCAAGATTTAAGTTTCAAATTAGCGACGAGCGATGAAGTCATTTTGTTCAATCTTTCTTTTGCTGATTTGAATTGCTCTTGTGAGCAATATCTTTTGTGCCTTTGATTTTCATGTAGGTGCATGTGTCTTAATATTGTTTTATCTCCTTATCTCCCACTGCTAATGATATTTGGATTTTGAGGCATGAATTTGGGATACATGATGGGTGATGATTGTGATCAAGGATGGACAGTAAATTCAATGATTGAGTTCTCATCTCATAGACACTAGTGTCATTGATAGGACTTGTAAAAGGTGAAATGTGTTAGTGATGAGCGATGGATATAGAATAAAGGACAATGTGCTAGCATCCTGAGGACATTGTCTAAATCAAGAAAGAAAGTAGCGAGCTGAAAGAGGAATTGATGGTGTAGTTTTTAAAAAAAAAAATCAACGACCATGGTTTGAATATGAATGACTAAATGACAGTTAGCTGGCATGAGTTTCCTATCAAACATTAATGGTGATACATCTCATTTCTTGGCCATAAAGAAGGAATCTAGCTTTTTTTTCACACATTTGGAACTGCTCAGGAGTAGAGAAGAAAGCCAAAAGCTAAGGAAGCAGTGTGGAAGGCTCCTACATGCAATTATAGCAGCAATTATATCAATCTTTCACTCAGGTAAGAAAATTTTTGTGCTTCTTCCTATCCAAAATATTAATTTATGCTATTCTAAGAGGGTAGTAGGGAATTTCAGAGATAAATTTCTTGTTACTTGTTCATTTGAGTATCTTTGAGTTGGGTGATGAGTATTGTGTAAAGTCTAGGAATACTTTGTTTTGTAAGTTGTGTCTTGAATTTTCATACCTGGGAAGGTCTCTTCTAATTGAGACAATTGTAAACCCTTGTCCTACCACATTGTAAATATGAGTGAGCCCGAACCTAGTGAATCTAGCATTTGACTTGAGAGGAAATCGAAGCAAAAAAGGGTTAAAAGGATTAAAACCTAGGAGGTTTTATCTGTGGTTAAACCAGAGCCACTTGCAACATCTAACCCTATGCCAAATAACCCCATGACATAAACTAAGTCCAAAAGTGAAAAGAAAGAACAATAGAGGTTCATGGAAGGGGCTGCTAGAGTAGTGAAGGAGGGAGGGTCACGAATTGGAAAGAGACCTATGAGTCAGGTTTCCATGATGACCAAACTAATTGACAATGCTGGTGAAATTGGAGAATTGGCCCAGCCTCAGAGTGGGTGGAAATTATTCTTGTATGCTTTCAATAGGCAGTATTCTAAGAAGTCAACATGTTACTTATGGGGGCTAAATCTCAGTAAGCTGGTTGTAACCACTGTATTTGTGGAAGTGGTGGTGATGATGGAGTTGGCCAGACACTATGATCCCACTGATAGAACAATCAGGAGTGAAAACATGGATGTAGTCTTTTAGGTGACAAGGGCTAGGGTTGTGTAGATATTTGGGTTGAATCCCAACTATACTGTATAAATTAAGCATCCAGATTTGTATGGTGAATATGAGTATAACAAATTTGTATACAAGAATAGACTACTTGTTTGGCATAGAAGAAGCAAGGAAAAATTTCTCCGTAATGATGTTGAGCCCTTTGAATGTGAAGAATTTGTGGATTATTTTAAGAATGCCTCTTATTACCTAAATAAGGTTTTTTCTCAAAATTTAGAGGTGAGGATAGCCCCAAACCAATTGGTGTTGATAGTGGATATACAATCTTATAATCAAAACAATGGTTTTGATTATGCCTCCTATGTTTTTGAACAAATGCATCGAGATTTCATTAATTTGAAGAAAGAGGTTCTTCCTCTACATTTCCCACATTATTCTCTCTTAATGCATATGTTTTTATATGAGGGTGATTATATTTGGAAAAGAAATCTGAAATTGAGATTGAGGGACAAGGAAAACAATGTCTTTCTAGCCCAAATGTGGACACATATCTAGGATTAGTATTTTCCCAATTTGAATTATTCCATGTTTTCTAATGTCATAAGGTTTGGTATCTTGAAAATTTTGGGTGTAGCACCTATTCATAGTCTCTCTCCAACAATTATAAGTATCATGCTACCAAAGGATATAGAGGGATCCACTGCAATGCATAATTGGGTAGATTAGTTTTTGAAATTAGAGTATACTTTGATCAGTGCTTATGGATCCAAGGTGGCACCACATTTTTTCCCATATATGTTTCTAACCGATTGGATTTTATGGAACTGATGTGGTAGTTGATTTTATGGATTATGAATGGTTCATAAAGCCTCCAAAGGGTACTTTGGTGATTCCCCAATGTTCTTTTGCTTACTTTAAGGTTACTTCCCTTGAAGGGTATGAGAAATTTGGAATCATGGTAAATAACCTCAGGTTACCTTTTAATGAGGTTAGGATTTTTGACCCTAAAGGATTTGTAAATGCAAAGAGAAGGGAGAAAAACTTATCAAGAGTGCATCACTAGTTCTTGTACACAGATGATGTACCGAGAAACTTGACAAGTGATGAGGTTGTTAAATATAGAAAGAAGGAATGGACATCCATTATGGGCATTGAAGAAATCATCATAAGGATGAATGATTTCTATGTGAGCCCCTATGATGTAATTGAAGATCCTCTTGAGAGATATTTTACAAACCTAAAGGATTATCATAATGGTGATTTCAAGGTAAAGGTGAAAGAAGTTGTTGAGAGAGCACAAGCTCTCCTAAAACAACAACCTCAGGCCATGGATGTTCCAGAGCAGCCTACAGATGTTCAAGAAATTAGGGAGGAACAAATTGCAAAACGTGTACCCAATGATGAGGAGGTGGATAAGAAATTCCCTCCCCTAATATTGAAGAAACTCTTGATTTAGAGGCTCACCCAGATAGAATAGTTCAATGGAAATATGATGAATAGAATGATGATGATCCTAGGATAAAGGATTGTGATGAGTTCCTTGTAGATGACAATTTTGTACAATTGCAGGAATTCAAGAAATTTATGGTTCAACAAAGGAGAAAAGAGATAAAAGAAAGGATTGAACAAACAAGAGTTGGAATTGAACCTTCTCAACAGGAAGAGGTAGAGAAGGCAGAGGAAGAAATATCATGGCTAAGATTTCAACTATCACTCCCTCTGAAGCTAGGAAAATTGTCAAAGATAGTGGAATCATGTTGTTGCTAGGATGTACTATCACCTTAGCTATTGAATATGATGCCGTAAGAAGACTCCCTCAAGCTTCAATATCAAAGGAGCAGTTTGAAGACAAGGTGTTTGGACCTGTATATAGTTTGAAGTTGCATACTCTTGCAATCTGATTTATGGTACACAATACTAGAAAGCATGAGGTTGCTAGGCCTATTGAAGAGGTTATGGGTTCCTTAGTGGTAAAGAGATCCATAGATATATCACTATCCAAGTAGCTAAACTATGTGCTCATGATACAATGCTTAGTGTGCAAACAACACAAATTTCTCAAAAGAAGTATGATTCTTTGGTGAAGGAATATAATAAGGTCTTGGATGAGATAAAAAAGATGAGAGCCACTATTCAATCCAACCAGTCAATGAGGAAACTATCTTTGCGATATTCTTCTTCTTCAGACTTGTCTACATAGGACAAGAATACCTTGGCTTTGAGGATCAATGATTTTAATAATTAGTTAAGTACAAAAGGAAAATGTCACGAAGGTTGAGATTGAAACTATTAAGGTGGAAAATGCCATTTTTTAAGATGTATTGAAACATAGGGTGACCAAATTGGTCAAAAAAGTTGATGATGTATGGGCTTCCTACAAGAACATTCATGATGAAATCATAGAGTATTTGTAGGTCCAAGAAGCCTTCAAGAATGAATGGAGTAAATGGAGTACTAGGGTAGGTGATTTAAAAGAAATGATTCCTAAAATAAAGTATGTTCCTGAGGAACCTACAAATATCCCTGAAATATTACAAGTTGTGGACTTGATAAACAAGTTAAAAAAAATTCATGGAAAACTAAGGACTCAACTCCAAAAAAAATTGAAGGTATTCAAAGAAATGGAGACATAGGGTATTCCTGTAATATTCAATCACAAGGGTGAGTTGTAGCAGTTTAGTAAATGGAGGGATGAATTGGGAGAGTTACTTACATCAACTATGATTCCATTGACTGTGGTTGATTAAACCTTTATGAATTAGAGTGCTGGTATGTTGATGGAGATTGAAACAAGAATGGGTACTTTTGTTAGAGAGTCTAGAGAATTAATTGATGCTAGATATACTCAACATAGTAAAAAGGTGCAAAGTTTATTGGATGGGAAGTGGCCCACAGAGCAGGAATATACCACCTAGTTGGAGAAGTATACAAAGTAAGCTTGTAAGGGGATGATAACTTATATGATGAGTAAAAAATAGGAAAGAAACAATGCATAGCCTAAAAATAGTACAAATTAGGCTTTTGATAAAGTATTGCAAAAAATATTGTTCTCTCCTCAACATAAAATGAGTGGCATAAAATGATGATGTGGAAAAATTTGTTATTTTTTCTTTATTTTCTTTTCATAATTTTTAAATTTTGTTGACTGGGATTGCCCGTGGAAGACACTTTTTAGTGCATCAAGTATATTTTGATGTTGTAACAAAAAAATGATACCTTTTTAAGGTGGGACCAGATATTGGCAACAAATGAAGGTCATTTTTGCCTCATGTTTACTCCCACCATTTGAGAGCTCAAGTGTAACTAAAAAATAAATATTTGTTACAATGGTCCAATAGTGTTGTGATATGTGTGCTTTCTGGTCTGAAGCTTGTTTTCTCTTTCATTTCTACAAGAAAGAATTCAAGCCAACAATATAGGGTTCATTGAAATGCAATTGACATAGTGAATTGTATAAGGAATACATAACATATTTTGAGTTTTGTCTTAAGCTCCGAGTCTATAGCTATTTATGTAAGTTTGATAATAGTATAGAAAATACAATACAAAATGATGCAAATTTCATGGCCATTGTCTCTCCTTTGCAATTTTTCTATGAGGTATGAATGAATATAATCAAGTGTTGTGTTGATTCATCTCCATTGCTTTATAGTGGATGTGGAATTTCATTCTTGATTATTAATTCAATGAATTAGTGTAATTTCTTGAATGATTATGCTTAGGGAAAGCATTCTGATAAATTTGCAATTGAGCATTAGATGAGGGTGTCATGTTGGCATCCACATGTATGTCACCCCCAATCTATGAGATCTTGAACGCATTTTAAACCCTGTACGGTTTCTTAATGTATGCCCTCTAATCTATGGAACCGCATTACTCATTTCTTTGTGTACCAAAGAAGGTTGGGCTTGAATTGCCAATAGGCTTTAAATAGATACAGATCAAGTAATTATTCAAAGTGAGCTATGGAACATGGTGCTCAAGTATTGGCCCTAGTCGAAAGGAATTGATGTTTTCATCTCCCTGCTATTCTGATGGATTGTTGGTAGGATGAGGTGCCCCTCAGGCACTAATATAAGCATGAGATTTCCAATCGCCGAGGGGAGGCTATTGTAGCTCGAAGCATTGGCTACTTGGACGTGTTTGGTGTTAGTGACACCATCATTGAAAACAATTTTGTTCTTGTTCCAATAACAAGGCTTATCCCCAAACAACTTCTCTTTATCAGAGTTAAATATTTTGACTAGCCCTTTGGCGATAAGGGCCCTCTCAAGAATAGGACCTTTCTCCACTATTTTTGTGAAGGTCATGACACAGTGAAGTCTGAAGTTGTGGGCCATATCTAGATGAGATTTTTGATCAATACAGGACTACATGTCCTTTCCCTTAGAGGGATTTCGTATAACTATTAGGGGCTGCCACCTGTAGATAGTTAGCAAAGGTTTCTCCCTCACACCGCTTTTTAGAGATTTAGCGATTGATACCTGCCTCCCGATTAAAGGAGAAGTGGGAGAAAAAATATTCCAAAAGATATGAAAAGGACTTGATAGACCCCTTTCTCAAGACCCATAAACCAATCAAGGGCTATCCCCTGTAAACTCCTAGGAAACAACCTCATGAGGTAATTGTCATTATGCATGACTTCTTGATAGTGGGCATAAAACTCTTGAAGGTGAGCCTTGGGATATTTGGTTCCTTTATACTTATCAAATTTTGGCATTTTGAAATGCTTTGGGAAATGAACCAATGAGATTAAAGGATAAAAAAATAAAACAAATATCTTCAAGTTTTAAAAAATTGGTCCCGCCAAACCTTAAACTTTAACTTTAACCTTCCAGATCTACTTGATAGGCAATTCAATGAGCCAGTTTACGACTAGGCTGATCGGGCGGAGGATACTGTAAGCATACTTGAGACCGCAAACGGTTGGATCAAGGCGTGCCGATTACATGTGGGTGTTTTCTCAGATTGATTGGCATATGCTGCATTACGATTGACGTAAGGTGGATAAGAGTATGCAGATTTACGGCAAGAGGTGGTAAGCCGCTTGCAGTAGTTGTTGTTGATAGTATGAAGTGGATGGAGTTGCCTATTGATATTGCGTAGTAGCTTGGTAGTAGGATGACATGGAAGCCCCTTTTTGGTAAGGCGATGACTGTTTATAGTAGGAGGTGGATTGAGCACCATGTTGATAAGGTGGTTGTTGATGCATATAGGATGTGGATGAAGCACCTTGTTGGTATGAGGGTTGTTGTTGAGCATAGTATGGATTGGATTGGTAATTGTATGCAACGTTGGGTTGTTGTGTAGTATACGAAGGTGGTTACAGATTAGACAACTGTTGGTAAGGATTTTTGTGTGATTGCAGAGGATTAGTGTTAAGTGGCAGTTGAGTCTATGGTGGATTATGAGGGGCCACATGGATATTTGGATTAGGATTAAATGTAGCAGCATAAGCTGCAATGGTTTCCGATGGACAGGTGATATTGTGTGAGAGCATTACATTGGCCGAAAGGGGAACGCAGTATGCCGGGGTGGTAGTTGCTGGATGTGGTGCTGCGATGCAGAGAGATGGCATGATGTTGTTGTGTGACCACCAATGTAAGATGCAATGGGGTGGTTGTGTGGCTATGATGCAGCTTTAGCACTTGAATGTGGGGGTAGTAGAACGGGGTAGTGTGTTAAGCAGGAATTAGAATGTTTTGAATGGTGGAATGGTGACATTTTATGGACATGAAAGGGAGCCATGGGAAAGGAGGATGAAACAACAATGGTAGGAAGGTGGATAGTAGAAACAGGTGGTGGAAATGGAATGGAAGGAGGATGGAATGAGGCATGGATAATGGAGGGGTGAAAGCCCTGGGGTGGACACGTGGATGGAGCCCAACTTTGATGGGTGGTTGAATAGGATACTAAGGCGGGAGTGGTGGAGCAGATGAAATGTTTTGTGGCATGCCATAGGCATAAGGATCATTAGGATCTAGTGGTGTTACAGAGGTTGTAGATGGGAGGTGAGGATAACTTGCGACTTGATGTATCACAACATTTCCAAATTCAAGGTGATACCAATTATCTATAGGTGCATCTTCAAGGATGTACAAATTTCCTAGAAAATCTTATGAAGTTTGCGGGTCTTGAGGTGCAGGGAGAGACTGGGTGCTGGTATACTATGACATATTAAAGTCGGGTAGTGGTTTGACTCCTTTCAGGATCAGAGTAGTGAGAATCTTATTACCATGCTCATTCAGGAGGTGATCCATCATTTGAACATTAGCGGGATTGCTTAGGTATTCGTCAACTATAACTTTGGGCTAGTTAACCATGTTTTCATCTTTAGGTGGTGAGGTGTTTTGAACATCAGTATTGGAATGTGAGGAAGCACCGTTATTGGGATCTTGTGGGATATTTGTAACATTGTTGGGATCTTGAGGGATATTTGGATGGGAACCTTGGGTTTGTTGTTCTGCCATTTTCTTCTTAGCTTGTGATCAGGTTTAAATGAGCATGAAAGTGCAGAGCTACTATGTGAGCTAAGATTTCATTAAACTCTAAGATGTAATGCAGGGATGTCCTAAGCGATGATTGAAGGACTGATTTGATTGGATGAGGGATCAGTTGATTGGATGATTGGATAAAGATGAGTTTGGATTAGATTGGATAAGATTGATTGATGAAATGATTGGTAAGATTGGATGATGGATGAGATAAGATGATAGAAGGGATTCTAAGCCAAGTTTAGAAATCACCCTAGATGACTTAAGGTGCTGATTGATCGGATAAAAGGACAAATGGATGATTGTGGTACCAAATCCAACTTGAGATGGAAGTGGATTGATTGGGCTGAATCATGATGACTGACTTAGGACAAATAACAATCCTAAGTAGGTTTTGAAAGATAATGATCAATTTCAGACACCTAGGTCAATTGGGATAATAACTTCAAATGAAGTTCAGAGGATTTGGATTGAGAAAACAATGAGGGATATGTAACCTAGAGATGCTTAATGATGTGCCTATATGATTCGAATAATGGATGAATAAATTTTGAAGAATGTAGATGGACTAAAGTGATGATTATGAGTGAACATAAGATGTAAATAGCTTAGAAAATATCAATCTTTTCGAGAGCCCAATAGAATAGCTGTTTGGACAAAGATCAAACTCGCCTAACAAGTGTAGAATCACCAGTCTTAAGGTAAAGGTTGCCCAGCTTAAGGTCAAGGTTGCCCAACTTCAGGTCAAGGTCGCCCAACTTAAGGTCAAGGTCGCCCAACTTAGGGTCAAGGTCACACAACTTAAGCTCAAGGTCACCCAACTTAATTTCAAGGTCACCCAACTCAGCTTTCAAACTTGTCTAAATCAGAAATGGGTGAAATAGACTATCCAAACAAGCAAACACACCTTCAAAATGGGAAAATAGACTATAGGAATGGGTAAACGGACCTTTGGGATGGGAAAATGGATGCTCAGAATGGGGAAATGAATGCTCAGAATGGGAAAATGGACCTTCAGAATGAGTGAACGGACATTCAGAAGAGGTAAACAGACACTCAGAATGGGGAAACAGACGATTGGGATGGGGAAACAGATGCTTGGAATGGGCGAACGGACTGATGGATTGATGAAACAGAAGGTGGGGCTGACTGTTCCAAGTGCAAAATTGCCCAACTATGCTGCAAAATCTCCCAAGTATGAGGCAAGGTTTCCCAACTCTAAGGTAGAGTCGCCCCTCTTGATGAAATAGGAAAATTTGATGGGTTTTTTGACTGACAGTGACTCAGATAGAGAGCAGGGTCACCGTTATTCAAGGAAAGGTTGCCCCTGTTGAGGGCAAGGTCACCTATTCAGTGAAGGATGGGAAATTTTGATAGAAACAAACTAGGAAATGACTGAGACAGAAGGAAAGGTCACCCCTATTAGAGGAAGAATTGCCCATGTTAAGGGAAAGTTCGCTCTTGTTGAGGGAAAGGTCACCCCTGTCAATTGACCTTAATTTGGATAAAAATGACTAAGGCAAAGGATAGAAAAACACAACAAACAACAAGTAGAAGGCAAAGGCTAACTTGATTAAACAGACCTACACTAGTTTCGCACATAAAAGATAATTCAAACAACACAATCCTAAGATTAGTGTGATGGCTATGGACAAAAAATTCCTCTAACTAGGCTAAACAAGGTGAACTAGGGACAAGCATGAATCAAAATTTCCAACGAGGTACTGGAAACTTGAACCAACTCTTCATGTCTTATCTAGGTATCACCCTAGCTTCGACGCTCTGCCAAACATGACATGATTGGATTGGGATACAACTTTGGCTCTCCCCACTTTATATACCCTATCAGTACACGTGGTTGGGATTGTCCCTTAGGGTGATAAAATATCCAAGCAATTCCCACTAAAACAAGACACTAAATGTTTATGGCTAGTCCCCAGGCTCACACGAAGTGCAAGGGGAAATCTTGAACGATCTAGTGCCCCCTAGGTAAAACAAAGGACTAAGTGAGCTACAATTTCTCTTCACCCAAGATCATCAAATGTCATAAGGGGATTGGATATGTCAATAGCCCACTTGAAAAGCACAACAAACAATATTTTGACTCCCCCTAATTAGATCTATGTGCCTAACTAGTATGAAAACAAAAAAAACAAGCTAACTAAGAAACTTGGCACATTCATCTTGCAGCGAATACATTAGAAGTTTTAACCTCTGGTCTTTGAAAAACATGAAATAGCTGCACAACTATTAGTAAAAAATAGGAACATTCAAAGACAAGACAAGTTAGGGGGTCAGTACTAACAAAAATAGTAAGCAATAGACTATAGAAATGAAGTTTAAGTCACAGTTTTACTTCATAGTTGCCTCTGTTTGGGGAAGAATCACCCCTATTGAGGGAAAGGTCACTTTTCTAGATGGAAGGATCTCCTATTCTGGGGCAGGGTCACCTATTTTGGGGCAGGATTGTCCATTTGTTAAAATATGGGTTGCCTGTCTTGAGGGTAGGGTCACCTGTTCAGGAAATAGGGGATAGACTTGCCTCTGTTTCATAGATGGGTGATTCTGCAAGGGCGGAATCACCTCTGTTGAGGGCAAGGTCTACCCTATTAGGGAAAAGTTTCCCCTATCAGTTGCGAAGTCACCTCTGTGTAACCTGAACCTACAAAATGTCAAACAATAGAAAATGTGAGAGTACTAGACCTGTTTGTGGGTCCCACTAGGCGTGCCATAAATGTAATGCAACATTATTTACTAAACCTAAAAGATACAAAAGAAAAGAAATGCAAAGGATAAATAACACAACACCACCTCAAGATTAGCTTAAGTTGACTTGAACAAAATAAAGATAAACAACAAATTATACCTCCAAGTGATCCTTTTGGTTGACCCTTTGATGTAGCTTGAATCTGTGATCTTTAATGGCAAATATGATGAAAATGGATGTAAAATGATGAGGATGCAATGAGGATTCAAATTATTCAAATGGGTATGTGAGTGGATGAGCAAAATGGATGCAAATGAGCTTGAAGATTCAATAATGGAGGTGTGAGAGCTTGAATGCAAGTGTTTGAAGTTTGATGCTTGAATTGTGAATTAGTGTTGTGTGTGAATGAATGAAAATAAGAGTAAATCCTCTATTTTTAGGAGATGAATCTCTAGAGAAATAAATGGCTAGGATTTAGCCAACATGGACAATATGGAGGGTTGTGGTAAGTTGAGGACTCACAATCCCTCACATCTTTCCATGTGGAAGAGGAGGTGTCACAAGGACAGGTGATGTGGAAAGAGGACATGTGAGGTGGAGGTACTTGCAAGTACCTTGGGATTAGGGTAAAATCTCCTTAAAAAGGAAGTTATTGTCCCCATATGAGAGTGATGGTGACAAGTGAGGAATTTTAGAAATTCCTCTCTTATCAACATGGGGATGAGAGAAGTTGATGGGGGAATAAATGTGAATTTAAAATTCACATGATTGGGGAGTACCTTGAGGATAAGACAAGGTCCTCATAAAGGAGGTCCTTATCCCATGTGACTGATGTGACAAGTGAGAGGATTTGGAATTTCCCAACAAGTTACATGGAGAAGAGAAATGCATTGAATGAATAAATGTGAATTATAAATTCACATGGGGAAGAGGTCGAGGCTTAAAAGGGAAAGCATTTATGAAAGGTTGACTTGAGGGACATACCAGAAATGGCATGTGATTAGATTAAGGTTGTGCAAATAGGTGATTAAGAAGACTAATGAAGGATAAGAGACAAGTGGCTAAATATGGAGGATGTGACATTAATCCTAATTAAAGGTGTGTACATCCTAATCATGGATTACTTAAATTAATCCAGATTAGAAGAAGATTATGGAGGATGTGACAAGGAGAGAGAAAAGAGGAAATTTAAGATTGATTTAAACTCAAAAAGGTAAATGACTAAATTAAATAAATGGATATATTTATTTAATTTAGAGAGAGAAGGATGAAATGTAAAGTATTTAATTATTAAATTAAATACTTTAGGAACCTTAAGCAAAGGGGAAATATTAATAACTCATTTAATGAATAAAGGAGATAGGTTTGACCATATAGAAGTAGTCAAATTTGGATGTCTACAGTCCCATTTCCTGGCCATAAAGAAGGTAGCCAAATTATTTTTCACACATTTGGAACTGTTCAAGAGTAGAGAAGAAAGTTAGAAGTTGAGCAAGTAGTCTGGAAGTCTCCTATATGTAATTACAGTAGAAATTATATCAATCTTAAACTCGGGTAAGAAAATTGTTGTGCTTCTTCCTTTCCAAAATATTAATTTATGCTATTCTAAGAGGGTAGTAGGGAATTTCAGAGTCAAATTTCTTGTGACTTGTTCATTTGAGTATCTTTGAGTTGGGTGATGAGTATTGTGTAAAGTCCATGAATACTTTGTTCAGTAAGTTGTGTCTTGAGTTTTTATACCTGGGAAAGTCATTTCTGATTGAGACAACAGTAAACCCTTTTAAAACTTTGCAAATATGAGTGATCTAGAACCAAGTGAATCCAGCATTAGACCTAAGAGGAAACTGAAGCAAAAAATGGTTAAAAGGCTTAAAACCTAGGAGATTTCATTTGTAATTAAACTGGTGCCACTTGCAACATCTAACCCTACACCAAATACCCTTGTGGTGTCAACTAAGTCCAGAAGTTCAAAGAAAGAACAAGAGAGCTTCATGGAAGGGGCCACTGGAGAAGTGAAGGAGAGAGGGTCACAAATTGGCAAGATACCTACACGTCAGGATGCCATCATGACCAAACTAATTGATAATGCTCGTGAAATAGGAGAATTGGCATAGCCTCAGAGATGGGTGGAAATTATTCCTATATGCTTTCAACATGCAGTATTCTAAGAAGCCAACATGTCACTTATAGGGGCTCAATCTCAGGAAGCTAGGGTTACCCAATTTATTTGTGGAAATGGATGTGATGATGGAGTTGGCCAGACACTATGATCCCACTAATAGAACAATCAAGATAGGGTTGTGGAGATATTTGGTTTGAATCCCAACTATACTAGAGAAATTAAGCATCCAAAGTTGTATGGTGAATATGAGTATAACAAATTTGTATACAAGAATATTCTACTTGTTTGACATAGAAGAAGCAAGGAAAAATTTCTCCCTATAGATTTTGAGCCCTTTGAATGTGAAGAATTTGTGGATTATTTCAAGAATACCTATTATTGCCTAAATTAGAATTTGGCTTGAAATTTTGAGGTGAGGATATCCCTAGAGATGTTGGTGATGACAGTGGTTATAAAATATCATAATCAAAACACTGGTTTTGATTATGCCTCCTATGTTGTTGAACAAATGCATTGAGATTTCATTAATTTGAAGAAAGAGGTTCTTCCTCTGCATTTCCCACATTATTCTCTATTATTGCGTATGATTTTATATGATGGTGATTGTAGTTGGAAAAGATAACTTAAATTGAGATTGAGGGGCAAGGAAAACAATGTCTTACAAGTCCAAATGTAGACACATATTTGGGATCAGGATTGTTCCAATTCCAACTATTTCATGTTTGCTAATGTCATAAGGTTTGTTATCCTACAAAGTTTGGGTGTAGCACCTATTCATAGACTCTCTCTAGCAATCAAAAGTATCATGTGCCCAAAGGATATAGAGGGTTCCACTACAAAACATAATTGGGTAGATTGATTTTTGTACTCAGTATACTTTAATCAGGGCTTATGGATCTAAGGTGGCACCACATTGTTTACCCCTGTATGTTTCTGATCAATTGGATTTTATGGAACTGATCTAGTAGATTTATTTTATGGATTATGAATGGTTCATAAAGCCTATGAAGGGTACTATGGTGAGTCCCCAATAATCTTTTGATTACTTTAAGGTTACTTCCCCTAAAGGGTATGAGAAATTTGGAATTGTGGTTGATAACCTTAGGTTACCTTTTAATGAGGTTAGTATTTTTTACCCTGAAGGATTTGTAAATGCAAAGAAAAGGTAGAAAAAGTTATTAGGAGTGCATCACTAGTTCTTGTACACAAATGATGTACTAAGAAACTTGACAAGTGATGAGGCTGTTAAATATAGAAAGAAGGAATGGAAATCCATTATGGACATTGAAGAAAACATTATAAGGATGAAGTTGTTGAGAGAGTACAAGCTCTCTTAGAACAACAACCTTAGCCATGGATGTTCTAGAGAATCTTGCAAATGTTCAAGAAGTTAGGGAGGAACAAATGGCAGAACATGTACCCAGTGATGAGGAGGTGGATAAGAAATTTCCTCCCCTAATTTTGAAGAAACTCTTGATTTAGATGTTCCCCCAAATAGAATTATTCAATGGAAATATGATGAATAGAATGATGATTATCCTAGGATAAAGGATTGTGATGAGTTCCTTGCAAATGAAAAGTTTGCACAATCTTTGGAATTTAAGGAATTTATGGTTCAACAGAGGAGCAAAGAGATAAAAGAAAGTTTTGAACAAGCAAGAGTTGGCATTGAACCTTCTTTGCAGGAACAGGTAGAGAAGGCAGAGGAAGAAAATATCATGGCTGAGATTGCAGCTATCACTCCCTCTAAAGCTAGGAAATTGTCAAAGATAGTGGAATCATGTTTGCCAGGATGTACTATCACCTCAACTATTGCATATGATGCAGTAAGAAGAGACCCTTAGGCTTCAATATCAGAGGAGCAGTTTGAAGACAAGGTGTTTGGATCTAGATATAGTTTGAAGTTGCATACTCTTGTAATCTGGTCTATGGTACCCAATACTGGAAAGCATGAGGTCACTAGGCCTATTCAAGAGGTTATGGGTTCCTTAGTGGTAAAGAGAGCCATAGATATATCACCTATTGGAGCAGCTAAATTAATTTCTCATGTTGCAATGCTTAGTGTGGACACAACACAAATTTCTCAAAAGAAGTATGATTCTTTGGTGAAGGAATATAATAAGGACTTCGATGAGATAAACAAGATTGGAGCCACTATTCAGGCCAGCCAGTCAGTGAGGACACTATCTTTTCCATATTATTCTTCTTCAGACATGTCTACAAGAGACATGGATACCTTGGATTTTAGGATCAATGATTTGAATAATTAGTTTAATACAAAAAAGGAAAATGTCAGGAAGGCTAAGTTTGAAATTGTTAAGGTAGAAAATGACATTTTTGAAGATGTATTGAAACATAGGGTGACCAAATTGATCAACAAAGCTGATGATGTATGGGCTGCATACATGAACATTCATGATGCAAACATAAAGTATTTGCAAGTCCAGGAAGCCTTCAAGAATGAATGGAGAAAATGGAGTACTATGGTAGGTGATTTAAAATAAATGATGCCTAAAATGAAGGATTTTCTTTAGGCACATACGAATATCCCTGAAATATTACAAGTTGTGGAATTAATAAATGAGATAACAAATTATCATGGAAAACTCAGGACTCAACTCCAAAACAAGTTGAAGGTATTCAAAGAAATGGAGATATATGGTATGCCTATAATATTGAACCACAAGGGTGAGTTGTAGCAGTTTAGTAAATGGAGGGATGAATTGGGAGAGTTACTCACATCAACTAAGATGTCATTGACTGTAGTTCATTACACCTTGTTGAATCCGAGTGTTGGTATGTTGATGGAGATTGAAACAAGAATGGATAATTTTTTGAAAGAGGCTAGAGCATTAATTGATGTTAGATATACTCAGCATAGTACAAAGGTGTAAGTTTATTGGATGTGAAGTGGCCCACAAAGGAGGAATATACCACCTGGTTGGAGAAGTATACAGAGTCAGCATGTAAGAGGATGATAGCTTATATGTAGAGTAACAGATAGGAGAGAAATAATGCATAGCCTAAAAAAAGTACAGATTAGGCTTCGATAAAGTATTTCAAAAGATATCGTTCTCTCCTAAACATAAAATGAGTGGCATAAAATGTTGATGTGGAAAAATTAGTGTTTGTTTCTTTATTTTCTTTTCATGCTTTTTAAATTTTGCTGACTGGGATTGCCCATAGAAGACACTTTTGAGCACATGAAGGATGTTTTGATGCTATTGTAACAAACAAATGATACCTTTTTAAGGTGGGACTAGATATTGGCAACAAATGAAGATCATTTTTACCTTATGTTTACTTCCACCATTTGAGACCTTGAGTGTAACTGAAAAAGGAATATTTGTTACAACGGTCCAATAGTGTTGTAACATATGTCCTTTCTGGCCTGAAGGTTGTTTTCTCTTTCATTTCTATAAGAAATAATTGGGGACAAGCAGTACATAGTTTGTTGAAATGCAATTGACACAATGAATTGTATAGGGAATACAGAGCATATTTTGAGTTTTGTCTTAAGTTATGAGTCTGTAGCTATGTATGTAAATTTGATAATAGGATAGTAAATACAATACAAAATGATGAAAATTTCATGGCCATTTTATCTCCTTTGTAATTTCTCTACAAGTTATGAATGAATATAATCAAGTGTTGTGTTGATTTGTCTCCATTGCTTTACAGTGGATGTGGAATTTCATTCTTGCTTATTAATTCAATGAATTAGTGTAATTGCTTGAATGAGATTGTTGACTCATATGAATTATGTGCTAGGATATCTCCAAGAAGTAGTGGTCGAGAATATTATGGGGTAGTGTTATAATGCAGTATTTCTTAAGCTATATGTTGCTATTGTTGAATTCTTATCAAATTTCATAGGTTAATATTGACTCCATGTTTAGGATAAGGCACTAGTTTTGGTAGGTTACTCACAATTACATTCCTGGGTGAATTTATCAGCAAATCACTCTTTATTTACAAATATTTTAGATGGGTTACCATTGTAGTCATGCTACAATGAATATTATTTTTCTCACACTCCAAGTATAGTCTATTATTTAAAAGAACCGCCAACTCTTTGATACACTATATTGTTCAATAGATATATGGGAATTATCTGTTGTTTACAATGTATTTGAATATAAATCATGTAAGTTCTTGAATATACATTGTGGGACCACCCCGTCAGCTTTCACAGAGCCCAGAGGTAGGTGTAGAAATTTTGTAGCTTTTACTCTTTCATTGGCCAGTCCCTTTAGAGTACTAAGCATTGGAAATGGAAAAGTCCATAGGTATTACTTAAGAATAGTTTGGTTCTTAAAAAATAACCAAAAGTTGGATTTATAAAAGAGGATTGCATGCTTGATAAAGATGGAGAGCTCAAAGTTACTCTTGAAGATATTTACAATATTGAAGATGAAAATAGAGATCTAAAAGAAAATATCAAAGTATCTAATGAATGCATAAGAAAATTGAGAGAGAAAATAAAGAAGTTCAGAGAAAGGCATAAGGAAGCCGGTGAGAAATTAACACAATTAAATGAACCATCACTCTTCTAAAAGTGAAAGTTGAAGAAAAGAAAATAATTAAAGAATGCTTGAATGGAATGGTGAAAAGTAAATCAAAGGAATTTACAAGGCTTAAGCAAGAAGTGGTAAAGCTAAGATCAAGTCTGGAGAAAGAAAGAAGCCATGAAGAAAAATTCAAAATGAGTGCTACAAAGCTTGATGAAATTATTGCAAATTAGAAAGGCTCTAAAGACAAAGAAGGTTTTGGATTTGAGATAGGAGAAAGTTTAAAGTCAGATCAAACATCAAATACTAAAAGAAATATTGAAAATAAGAAAAATAGTGTAAAGATTCAGAATCAATGTATGATGCTAGAAGACAACCAACTAGAAAACCAAATGCACAAAGGTACCCATCCATTAATGGTTTTTGTTATTCTTGCAATAAATTTGGATTTAAAGCAATGGAATGTAGAAGCAAAATGAATCAGAATGCTCCATCATTTTCTAGTCAATATTTTACATGCAAAACATTTGGTCATAAAGCTAGTGAGTATAGAAATCAAATGATGAATGGCTATAACAATGGAATAATTATTCAATCTTTCAATGGCTATTGCTATACATGCTATGATTTGGACACAATTCTTATCAATGCAGATCTAGAATGAATGGAAAGAATATTATTCAGAAGAATGTTGAATGCTAAAATTGTAGTAGACCTAGAAACATATCAAAGTTTTGCAGAAGAAGAAATACAAGGAAGAATAATCTGATAAAAAGGAATGAACTAGTAAAAAAGGTTGATCTAGTAGAAACAAAGAAGGAAATGACAAATATTTGGAGAAAGAAGGAAGAAATAGAAGAAAAGGAAGAATATGTGCCATCCTCTGGTGCAAATGTTTCCTCTAAAAGCTAACCTAAGATTTATGGCTTAGGGGGGCTTTAATGGAAATGTTTTGTCCCCTGCCAAAGAAGATATTGTGGATGCCTTAGCACAAAGATATGTGATGTAGATCAACATGCTTGATCCATTGGTGAAGATTGTGGAAGAAAATATGGTAATGCGGAAGTTTGTGGAGCTTCAAAGTTTTCTATGAATAGAGATAAAGGGTTCCCAGCTTTAAGGTTTGAAGCATTTAATGCAAAATTTGGGTAGATCAAAGGATTATAAGTAAATTAACTAAAGAAAATTCATTTCAAAAAGGCATTCAAAAAGAAGCAGAGCAGTGAAGAAAGATTTCCAAGTGTTCAAGGAAATTTTAGATTCAATGCTTTGAAACCCTAGTTTCACTAGAGTAGAAAAAGGTATTTACAAATCTATTTACCCTATTTTTCATAGAACTCTATTGGAAAAGCAGTTTGAATCATTTTTGCAATGGCCACACTGAAATTAATTGAAGTTACAGAGAAACCTCAACCAAAATTCAAGAAGTATCCTATGAAATCCATAGTTCACATATTTCTTATGGGGTTTTACGAATTGAGGATATTAGGATCTACATTTATGGTAGGATAGAATAATTTGATCATTCTAAGTTAATGGATTTATGGATTAATAATCTTATTGGAGAATAATTTTCCCTAAATCCATAATTTTAAAACCTAGTCGCAAAGAAACTAGATGTATGGCAATGGTTCCCTAATTTTTGTTTTGATGACAAAAGAGTTAAGATGGCACTTAGTAGAATCCATGAATTTTTTTTTTGGACTAATATGCCTCACATGATAACTAAGGAAATGATAAGAGAGGTTAATGGTATTTTCTCCACTAGACCAGTTCCTATGGTAAAATCTATCAAGAATTAAGTAGTTATGGAGAAGACATGTACTACATATGACAAAAGAGATCTAGAAGTGAATCCTGTTAGAAACACAACTATAAGATATGTAGCTATGATTATTGGCTATAAAATTTACTTCACAAATAGGGACAATTTTGTATCTACCACCTCCATCAATGTGGCATATAAAATGGTTGATAATGGTGCAAACTATGATCTTTATGAGTTGCACAATTGATGGAGAACTTAAAGAAAACTAAGGAAAAGAAGTATGTATTCAAATATGGGACATTAGTGGTATGTTTCCTTTTCTACTTTCTAAAGCAACTACCTAGAACTCAAAATGTGACATGGCTCATAGGTAGACCTATCAACCATCATATCAAAGACTATATGAGTGGACTCAGAGATGGGAAGACACAAGATGATGCTCTTGTTTCTTTCTTTGTATTATTTGAAAGGAGAATGTATAAGAGAGAAATAATTTGATGGAAAATGGTTGAAAAGTATCACAATGATATCACATTTCTAGTATCAGTAGATGAGTTTATGATGGAAGTAGCGCAATTGAGAATAGTATGCATCCTTGCACTTAGATATGAGATTAGTGAACAAGAAATGACTGGTTATGCTAACGTTTTGTTGAAGAGCCCAAAGGATGAAACTAAATCAAGGTATGTCTGACATATGAAGAAAATTCTATGGAAGTAAACATGGAATAGAGGAAACCATAGATCAAGAAAAATGTTGATAAGATGGTTGATGTGTATGCAAAGGTAATGGGAATTTCAAAGGAATGTGTAAAATATGCAAGAGAAAGAGCTAAGGAATATTTAAGTGTTGTAGAAGCATCTAGAAGCACAAGAAGATCGGGTAGGATAACTACCACTCCTCCTATCATATAAAAGTCATCTAGGAGTGTGCCAAATATTGGAGAAAAGAGGAAGACTACTTCTAGCCCTTTGGTAAGGGAGAGATCTCCACTAGTAGTGCATACTACAAGAGTTGAGAAGAAGAAAACTACCACTGTTGCACCACCTATTACCCCAACTAAAAGAGGAGTAAAAAAAAAGCTATGAGAGAAAAGGGTACAGGTATTAATGTTTCAGAAGAAGAAGAGCTAGAAGAAGAGGGACCACCATTGGTCTCAAGAAGAATTGATGCTTCACAAGGTGAAGAAAGCACCAAAAGAAGAAGAGTTCAGATCATTGACATTAAGAGTGAAGAGGACATAGAGAAATAAAAAGAAGCATTTAAGATAAATATGAGGGAAAAGAAGAATGAAGCCAATAAATATTCTTTGAAGAAGAATAAGGATGCAAAAGAAAAGAAGACTCTGGTTAAAAGCAAAAAAAAAGAACAAGTAGAACCGGTAAAGCCTCATTCCCCCATGAAATTAGAGGCATTGTTTAATAATATTTTATAAACTGAGATGTTAAAAGAGATCGTGTCCCTATAGAAATATGCAAATGAGGTGGATAAGGCCACTATAATTGAAGCTATTATCAAGTACATTGTTTTCCTTGAGGTGGACATGAGAAATATCAAGAAACAAATTCCTGAAAACCTATGAAATA
>VDFB02007930.1:0-19179 GCA_007258455.2 Sequoia sempervirens | reverse complement strand
TAGGACCGCTAGAATGGGATCCACATATACCCTCATGTACTCCACACAAGGTTGCTTGTGCTTCTTTAGTATCGAGACATCTCAATAGGGTATTGTCTAGGGCATGTCTATAAAGGGTATCTCTGATGATGGTGTACTTGGCCAATTTGTGGAGAAATGTCCTATGTTGGTTGTTGGAAAGGTCAGGGGGTATGATCTTGGCATGTAGGTAGTAATAGATGTCCTTATACCATGTGGAATTGGGACCAACAATCTCACACACCATCTTCGAATTTGGGATATCATAGGTAGGGACCAAAAGTTGTTCTACCAAAAACTCAAATTTAGGCATGTTGCTAGGTATGTCTAGGAGTGAAGCAATAGTAGCTATGGCGTCTACTTCCCTATTTAGAACGCACGGTATTTGATGAAAGTCAACCTTATCAAAATATTATTTGAAACTATCTTCCATGCATTTGTATGGGGATAGATTGTCATCCTTAGTTTCATAGTCATCATTTACCTATCAGATTACCAACTAAGAGTCACCATAAACCTATAGGTTCTTGATCTTCCATTTGACTACCATTTGTAATCATATCACAAGAGCCTCATATTCTACTATGTTATTGGTACATGGAAAAGCAATCTTGAATGACTTAGGAATAGATTCACCCTATGGTGTGATAAAAAATATACCAGCCCCTGAGCCATGATTTGTATGGGACCCATCAAAGTATAATTTCCATGTCATTCTCGTGTCAAGAGTGAATATGAACTCATCAGGAAAATCTACAACTAAAGGGTGATCTGCTTGTATTGATGCATCGACCAACTGATCAGCAATGACTTGTCCTTTGATAGTTTTCTTCTCTACGTACTAGATATCATATTCATTGAGTATCATTACCCATTTGGCTAGTTGTCCTGTCAATGCTACTTTGCTAAGAAGATATTTCAGAGAATCTATCTTTGCAACCAACATGGTTTGGTGGTTTAGCATGTAGTGCCTAATTTTTTGAGTAGCAAAAAATACTGCAAGACAAGCACATTCAATGGTACTATAATTGAGCTCATAACCTACCAAAGTGCGGCTGATATTGTATACTTCCCTTATAGGACCCTCATTGTTGTTTTGTGCAAGCAATTCTCCTAGTGTTGAGGTGGTGGTTGATATGTAGAGAATCAATGGTCATCCCTCAATAGGTGGCATTAAGACCGGTGGTATGAGTAGGTAACCTTTGATTAATTGAAAAGCTTCTCGACACTTACTTGTCCATACAAAGGGTACTCCTTTTCTGAGTAAATGTTGAAAGGGATGTGTCTTATCTACTAACTGCACAATGAATCTTCTGAAGGATTGCAATCTCCCCTGTAATGTCCTTAGTTGACTAATATTATTTGGTGGAGGCATGTCCATTATTGCTTTCACTTTGGTTGGATCCACTTCAATGCCTTGTCTAGAAATGATATATCCTAGAAGTTTTCTTGATTTGACACCGAATACACATTTCTTTGGATTTAACCTGACTTTGTATTCTTCTAGCCTTCAAAAAATCTTGTCTAGAAACTATAAATGATCAACCCTTTTCAATGACTTAGCTATCAGGTCATCCACATAATCGTCCATGATATTGTGTATGAGGTCATGAAAAATAGTCGTCATGGATCATTGATATGTTGCTCCAGCATTTTTGAGTCCAAAGGGCATGACATTCTAGTAATATGTTCCCCATGGACAGGTAAAAGTTGTCTTAGGTTGGTCTTCAGTTGCAATTCTAATCTGATTATATCCTAAAAATCCATCCATAAGGGACAACATTTCATATCCTATTGCCATGTCCACAATCATGTCTATATTCAATAGGGGAAAGTCATCTTTGAGACATGCTTTGTTTATATTTCTAAAATCTATACAGATGCAAATTCCCCCTATTGGTTTTGTAACTAGAAAAAGATTGGAAATCCAATCTGTATAGTCAATTGATCTAATGAAGCCAACATCCAATAGTTTCTTTAATTCAGCCTTGACTAGTAGAGAAATCTATGGGTGCATTTTCCTCAATTTATGTTTCACTGGTTTTACACCTGGTTGTAAGGGAAAGTGATGTAGTACAAGTTCAGGATCCAACCCTAGCATGTTAGCATATGACCAGGAAAAGTTGATCTATCTCTATGTGAACAAGTTATGAAATTTTGGATGTTTTATTTTTGTCAACGATGCTACAAAATAGACTAGCTGAGGATTCTCTTCAATACCTATGTTGACTTCCACAGATTCTTTAGCTAACATGGGTGACTTTTCCTGAGAAATTGGGAGAATGTTCAAACCTCCATCCTTGGGTGCCTCGGAGAGGTTTTCTCCCTTGGATGTGTCCTTATTTTTGGCTTTTTCATTGTCCAAAGGTGTCTTTTGGTTTTCACGTAAGGACTCGCCATTTTTATCTTTTTCATTTTTTTCTTATTTTTGCGACTGGAGGGTTGAACAAATTCCCAAATTTATGCCATGTTGTCCAAGTCTATGGTAAATCCAACCTTATGATCACCACTAGGTATGCCTTCTCGTAGTCCCAGGAACTCAGCAATTGCTTTTTCATTCTTAAAGATATCTAAGATGGGTGTGTCTTGTTGATCCCAATCAATGAGTTGGGGGTATACTCATCAAAAGTGTCAAATTTCAAATGGGTCAAGTTAAAAGTTGATTTTTTCACATAGTCACAAAGGTTTCTTACCAAATCCTCTTTGTTCTTTTTATTAGGCATAGGTGGATTCTAAGGTGGGCCTATTGTCAAGGCGTGGTTATCTGAAGTGGATTTTCCAAGTTCCAGAGAGGTAGGATCAAGAGATTCCCAATAGTAATGTTTAAACCATTCCTCTTTTTCCATATTCTTCGGTGGACAGGAATTCAATGGATATGATGAGGATTTCAGCATTAAGTCAAGTTCTCCAAACAGTTTATCAAGGTCCATGATAGAGGTGGAGGATAGGGAATCCCACCCATATTCATTAGAGTCAAGGGAATCACAGTAGGGTTTGTTAGATGGTTCATCGGATGTCTCAATATCTTTAGAAGCACTTACTTCCTCTAGTAAAGGTGATGTGGTACTAGGAACGCTAATCTGAAGCGGTTGAAACCCAAGCCCTGGGCCTTTCAGCCATTTAGAAACAATGATAGGTTTCATCCTCCCATTCTGATGTAAGCCTAAGCCACTATTTCCATTGTATCCTTTGCTCTACATTATGGTAAAACCTTTTCCGTATTGATCTATAGGTATCTGAGCAAGTGGAAGAGGTTCTTCATTGTTTTCTCTGTATATCTAGGAGGTCACATCATCTTCATTGATGGCTTCTTTACTTAATTCTCCCCATTTTTTGAAAGTTGTTGTGGGAGGAATGTGTATGGTGGCCACTAATTGTATCCTATCTGTTGTAGGTAAATCATATGATTTAGGAGGAACCAGATGGCTAACACAATAAGATGTCTTCATGTAATATTCTCCACAACCTTTGTCTTGGACCCCAACCCTAGGAGTGGAAGGTAGTGATGATGGAGTGGATGTTTTAGAGAGAGAGTGGATGGATCAACATAGTGAGATGAATTGGATGATGAAGCTTCTTGGTTTACAGGCACCTGGCATTGGGGTATCTCTCATAGATTAGTAAAATATTGGAAAGGATCTAGGTCACCATCTATTGTAATCTCAGTGCCATTGTAGGGGAATTTTAGAAATTGATGGTATGTAGAAGGAACTGCCTTCATAGCGTGAATCCATGGTCTTCCTAGGATAAGGTTGTATGGAAGGGTGAGATCCAAGACTTGGAAGTTTGTATCCATAACTATATGCCCAATTCTGATAGGGACTGTTACAACCCCCTTTTATTTTCATTCTTCATCATCATAAGCCTTAATGGCAATGCTTTTGGTGGTGTCCACACACGCCTCTGAGAAGCCTAAAGCCTTAACCAATTTTAAAGTGAAAAGATTTAACCCTGCTCCTCCATCTACCAAGACTCGTCTAACTTTTGTTTTATGAACAAGGACTTCTAGGTGTAATGGGTCGTTATGATTTGTCTTCTCGGTTGCATAGTCTTGTTCGGAGAAGGTAGCATGATGATTGTTGGTTAAGTAGCCTACCATCTCTTGGAAATGATTGACATCCAAGTTGGTGGGGACAGTTGTACTTTGTAAAGCCTTGTCTAGAATGGATTGGTGATTGGGGGAGATTTGAGTCAGGGTCTTCCCCAGCTGCTCAAGTAAGTTATACTGCAGCTTGGAAGTCTGTGGCATCTAGTGTGATGGAGGGCCTTGGATGGTGATTTTGGTTTTGTGAGTGTTGACAACACACTCAAGAGTTTTATTTATAGTGATTGTGTTGACATGCTCATCGGCAGCTCAGATGTATTTATGATTGGGCCACTATAATCATGCTTAAAACTAGTGTAGTTGGCTCCAATATTGGTCTTGTTACCCGAACTAGGGGCCTTTCATTTCCCATGGTCATGTAGTGGATCATAAAAGACCTTATGATCAGTGTTTGAAGATGTCAATTTATGTCCACCGACTTTAATAGTTTTGTTCTCGACAAAGTCCTGTATGATGTTTTTCAGTTGTCAAAAATTTTGTAGGCTATATTCCTTGGTTCTATGGAAATCAAAAAAGGAATTGTCATCCCACCAGAATGGTTTGAATTTCCCTAGATCACATTGTCTTGGCTCTTGAAGTTGTATGAGATTGTGTTGCAATAGTTTTTTGAAGACCAATTCAATGGGTTCCCCTAAGGGAGTGAACTCGCGTTTTGGCAACCTCCTTTGTTGCTGTGGTTGCTAGGTGTTTTGTGTAGTGTTGGGGGTTTGATTGACAGCGTTGAGTGTGTTGGTAGAGGGGTTATGTCCTCTAAGTGTAATGACTGGTCCTGCTTGTACGGTTTTAGCATCAACGACCCCATCATTGGTAACATTTTTGTTCTGAGACCAAAACTTATTTCTGTCATTGGGGGTGTTTTGCGTAGGGAGATTTTTGTTGGGTAACTCGAGTTCCCCTTTGTCTATGAGTCCTTTCTCTAGTATGAGGCCCTTTTCCACTAGTTCTGCAAAGGATGTACAACAATGTACTCTCAAGTCACTTCTCAATTTTGAGTTGAGGTTTTCTTGGAATATAGTGACTTTTTGTTTCTCAGGTATCTCTACAGGACATCAACTAGCTATACTTCTCCATCTCTGGAAGAAGGCGATAAAATTTTCTCCTTAGTCTTATGTAGTGTGACACAAGGTTGCTATGTTCATCTTGTTGTCGATGTTAAAGGAGAAGTGTTCAATGAATTTTTCGGCCAATTCACCCCATGATTTTATGCCATATTGGAGACCCGAAAACCATTCTAGTGCAATCCCAATAAGACTTCTCAGAAAGAGTATCATAAGATAGGTGGAGTCATATGTGACATCTATACACATCATGGAAAATTCCCTTATGTGTTCGATTGGATTACGCGTTCTGTTGTACTTGGGAAAGTTAGGTATAACATACCCATGTGGGAAAGGTGTCATGTATAATGATTTGTGAAGGGAAATGGGCATAAATCCTTTGATGAGAAAGTCCTCTTGTTAGACACGGCCATGTTATCCATATGTGTTTGCAGGGTGTGCATTTTTGTCTGCAGGACGTCAACTTGTGTTAATGATGTGTTAGTTGGATTGTTTGGGTCCATGTACATGTTTTGGAATCCAACGTTTTGTGATGGGTTTTGGTTGAGTGTCGGTATGTAAAGTGGATTTTGATTTGGAATGTTAGTGAATAGTTTTTTATTTGAAATCTGTGTGAATGGATTTTGATTTGGGATTTGTGAAAATGGATTTTGATTTGGAATCTGTGAGAATGGATTTTGATTTGGAATTTTTGTAAATGGATTTTGATTTGGGATTTGTGAAGTGGTGGGTTAGCATCCATATTGAAAGGAGGGTATGTTTCTTTTCTGTGAGACCCCAATCTGTGGTATAGTACTAGTGACATTGACACTTGGTATAGTTGTTGTCTGTGGAATAGTGCTAGTGACATTGGCACTTGGTGTAGGGGCTGACGTTTTAGGTCTTTTGTTCCCAACAAGAGGACTAAAGGGATTGGACGATGATGTCCCAATGGTGAAATTTAGACCCTATGTCAAGCTAGATGTACCAAATGGAGATGTGTGTATTGTTGAACCACTTTGTGTGGGTCCTCCAGATGGTATAGCGATAGTCACTTGAGGTATAGTAGCAATAGTAGTTGTCATGTTTTTTCTTTGGGTAGATGTTGTTTGCAAGGTACAGATGTCAAATATAGGAGGTAACTTGGCACCCTCTGCTAGCAACTTAGCTAAGTATTGTTGACAATCATTTGCTAGATAGTCATCTACAAAGGAAGAAAATTCAGGGTCCTCTACAACAGCATCTATGTCTTCCACTACAATGTGTCCTTGTGCATCTCTAGTAACAAATTTGTCTAACAAAGTCTTGTGAGGTCTCGATGAAGATGTCCCTAAAAAGGGGTTTGAGAATGGTTTGATGAAATCATTTGGATCAGCCATCTTTTCTCTTTCTTTCCTTTTAGATCTTGTTTCAACCATGTAAGGTAAGCTCAAAGTGCAAGTGATGCAAAAACTAAGTCTATGGATGATTATGAATCTAATCTATGTTTTTGGGATTTTCTTGCAAATAAAGAATGAATGCAGCTATTTTTTTGGTATTTTCTTGCAAATAAGGAATGTCTAAGATCATGCTATCCTAGGATGATAGTGTCTAAATATGCAAAAGTCTAAGTGATCAATTTTGGAAGATTCCAAAAGAGGTTACCTACCAGCTAAAGCTTAACCCAGGTTTCAAATTAGTTTTGACAAGGAACCCTCATAGAACTAGGGCCAAAAGTTAAGGTGAGCTCCCAAACTAGCCTAATGAGCTAGACGGACTCACGTGTAGGACAAAAAGATATGATGACTAGGTTCAATGACAATGTTTGTTGAAGCAAGGGTTCATCCAAAGCGTGAAAGGTTCCTATCTTAAGATCTACAAATGATGATCTCTCTAAAGGAAATAAAGAATCCTAAGATGAAAGTAAGATCTACAACTAGGATACCTATCATTATGACTGAATGACTCCTAAAGGATGCAATCGTGCAAATTTTGAGAAAAATTTCTAGTTTTTGTCCAAGAATATGTGTAAAAGGATAAGTCAGATACTAGTATGACTATTCGGTTTCGGTCTGTGACAGTGAATTCTAATTTTCTAGTAATCAGGAAAATGTGTTGCAGGATAACAGATGCGTCACACAATTTAACAGTTGTAGTTTGAATTGTCAAATGTGTTTTACTGGTAAATTTAGTCTTGGGTATCAAACACATACGATTCTGTATCAAATAGATGTGACTCAGGATTGATCGATTGCGATTTTCAAACTCAGATAGTGCACTGGTAAAATATAGCTCAGGTCTGTGATAGAGCATATGCGTCATTCCAGACTGCAGATGTGGCTCACCTATTTAGATGCATCACAGAAGGTTTCAATTGCGGTTTTTCTAGTAACAAGGGTAATTAACATATGCAACTCAGGATATCAGATGCAATTATCCAGCAAGTAGATGCGACCTATTCTAATGAATGTGACTCACTGATAAGCAGATGTGACTCAGTTTCTGGTAAATGCAGATTGGATTTAGCTTCGACAGATGCGATTCTAAGTAATAGATGCATTTCTCTAGTGAACAAGTGAGACTTTGTTTGACAATTTTAGTTTTTTATGAATAGAAACTTTAGGTTTTTACTCACTGTTTCTAATCAAATTTTTAGAAAATAATAGACACTCAGAAAACACAATATTTTAGACATGAACAATAATTAAATCAGACAAGTACAATCCTAAGGTTGGAATGTGAAAGTATCTTACTGAATTCTCACTTGAGTTTTCCTAGCTATGCTTATTCAAAGCGGATGACTAGAAGCTTGACCCCACTGGCTCCCCTCCACGACACTCACTTTTTTGGGGCAGCCAAGCTTCAGTACCCATGAAACTCCCATGGAATACTTCTCATCTCTACTAGGAACTATATGGATGTGAGACGAATTTAGAGGTCTGACCTCCTACACTAGCAGATAGAAGAGTTTGGGTTTCTAAAACAAATGGTGTCTAGTAAGGGAGTCTGTGAACAGAGAGCCCATCTGAAATAGCCTAAGATTGGGAGGGTCTCTCCCGCACTCATCACCACTGAGTCTCAATGGACCGAGGGTCTCACGGCTTGGCTTCGAACAACACTAGCCACTCCTTGGGGTAAAAAAATTGTTCTCCCCCCTTTGATATAGCCTGCTAGAAAATGTGCTCAAGGTCAAACCCTGAGGTGATGAAATCCCTAGGGAAGCCTCTCTTAAAAAAGAAAAGGATCAATGTGTACGTACACACTGATCGGGTAACATAAAGCATGCAAGTGCACAAAACATGGTAGACAAGGTTCTTTTTAAGCACTAAAGTAAATGTTATCTAATCTACTCAAACACTCTTGTTTCAAAATAGTCTTTGACACACGTCTTGTAAAACAAATTCATCAGTAGTTTTGGAATTTATCTCCGTCGATCATCCTACAAGAAGGCTTTTGAAAACTTGTCTTCTATGCTACGTCCTGCAAACACTATGTTAACTCCTTAAAACACACACTGCAAACTAAAAATTAGTCATAAAATGAAAAACACAATAAAAAATTTAAATTTGAAACTTGGACTTAAAAAAAACTTTACCAGTCAGATGCGTCACTTTAGGTAGCAAATGTGTCATGAGTTTTCATCACTCAATTCCATCGTGGAAATCTATGAATGCATCATGGGTTGCCAGTTGCATCACTTTACTTTTCATATGTAGCTCAAAGTATCAATTGTGTTGTTTCATGTGTCAGATGTGTCGGACCGTACAGTACTTGAAAACATGAATAAAATTTCTATGGATTTACGAAGAGCATGTCTTCACATCGGGTTCACCAACGTAACATCATGAAAAAAAAGTGGATTAAAGCAATAAACAATGCAATTGAACTCAAATGTAATCTAAAGCTAAACAACAAAGCACAAAGGAAAGCATAAATGAAAAGATCTCACTGAGCATTAATATAGTTCCATGAATAACCTCTATTTTCCTTCTCCATTTCATTATGATAGTATTCTTGCCCTCATATTTTCAGTATGTGTGCAAGTATAACCTCAATAGATGTGATAATAGCAAAATATTGAAGATTATATAACAAGTGCTCCATAAGTCATCATATTTCGGGAGGAGTAACAATGATGAAGGTCGGGTCAATTTATAGAAAATAGGGTTTTCAAATGACAGGCTCAGATTAGAAGATAGACGGACGATTTAGATTAAAAGATTCGACATGCATTGATATTAGTGTTAGTAGTGACGTGAGTGATAAAACATAAAAGGTGGGAATTAAGATTAAATAATAATTTAATCTTTAGTTGAAAGTAATCAAAAGTTAGAAGAATAATGATTACATGTAAAGATGAGGATTAGCATGAAAGAAATGGTCTGTTCAAATGCACAAGTGAATTAATTAATTAATTAATTAAAGTTATTTAATTAATAAATGTGTGCACGTGGAAGAATTAAAACTAGATAACTGACTGATCAAATTAGGAAGTCTCTTTGTTAAAGATAATCAGACATTAAATCAGGAGATGACTGACTGATTTAAATAGATCTCAGAGTCAAGTGGAAATGAATAATTGGATAATTTAAGCAATTATCCAAATATAGAAGAATATGCCAAGAATAACTCCTTTTATGAATTAAATGATTATTTAATTCATCATTCCACAATTCAGGATTAAATTAAATAAATTAATATTTATTTAATTGATTGAAGAAAAGATTAATGAATAATTAAATAATTAAAGTGATTATCTAATTATAGTCGAAAGTGTAATAAGAATAAATTAAATAAGACTTTATTTAATTTTAGAATGAGGATAAAGTGAATTAGCGACGTAATTAAATAAAGAATATTTATTTAATTAATCATGATTGAATAAAGATAATTATGAATTAATTAAATAACTAACATTATTTAATTAATAGAGGAATAAAGGTTAAAATGACTTAATTAAATAATTAAAGTTATTTAATTAATAGAGGACCAAGGACTTTAGAAATATATTAAATAATTAACATTATTTAATCATGACAATAAAGGTACAAATTATGAAGAAATTGAAGTCGCAGGCTTAAACCAAATTTCAGTGTCTACACCAACAACACAATCCAATTAGTTCATCATATGTCTCAAGGTTTTGAAAACATGACTTATCAACATCCACAATCTATTTTCCACATTCAAATCATAGCATTCAGAAAAGGTATCAGCATCCCAAACAATGTTTTCCACTTTAGGTTCATAAATAAGACTATCAACACTCATCATGTTATCACACAAAAAGGCTTCAAGTGCAAGTTCATATGACTCAAAATCTTCACTTGCAACAAATTCATCATAGTGAGTGTTCAAAAAATATTCACTATTGCAAAGAGTATCCCACTCAACATTACCTCCTGTTGCACCAACATGAAAATCTAAAGCATACTGCTCATGAGAAGGACTATAAGTTGTAGATCCAGAAAAAAGGTTCTCATATTGCATCCATATGATTGACACAATCACATTATTCAAGTGAAAACTCATCATATAGAGCTTCATCAATTGTTCCGTTATTTTTCTCTACCTTTTCACTTTCATATACAACCACATTAGTGCTATCCTCATGCAAAAATTTAGTGATAACTTCAAAACCAGCAAAAGGAATGGAAGAAGGTGAAGAGTTAGACAAGAAAATAGTTCCTTGTTTATCACTTACATTACCAACATATGCATGGTCCTCATAATCAACTACCTAAACTAATTCATCCAATGAATCTCTTGCATACATATCTCCTTCCTTATTCATACCGTTGCAACAATCAACAAGGTCACATCTTCACTATCAAACTAAAAATCGTCATTTGTTTCTTCATTACAGCTTCTTGTGGATGATCTCTCCAACTGAAATTCATTACACACTTTATCATTTGCATCTAATACACTGACATTCTCAAAATTATTTCCTAAATCAGCAAACTTCTTTGTCTCATCATCATGGAAGCTTGTAAAAATGCTACACTCACTTGTAGAAGAGGTAGGACCAAGTGTACCATAGCACTGCTGATTACATATCTCTTCTTCAAAAAGTAAATTCAATTCATATCCCTCATCATTCTCTTGTCTAAGAGATCTTGGAATCCCATTCTTCTTCACAATATCACACTCATTGCTTGAAGATAAAATATCATCAGTACAGTTTGAACTGAAATTATCATTCAAGAAATTATCTACATCATTGTAACCTTCATGTAATATAGAAAAGTGGCTCTCTATTTCTATATTTTCAGAGAAAACAGAAGAAACTTCATATGTTTCATTCATTTCATCATGACTATTATGGCTGCAATCTTCATCTGGGTATGTTTTCTCTAAGGGTTGATCAAAAAAAGAATCTTCATCACTACATGATGCATTATCATTGTCTTTTGCGATACCATCCAAATCTATTTGATTAAGTCTGGAAAAAGTACCATCACATAGTCTAGTTAGGAAACCACTTCCAAACTACTCTATCATTTCTCCAATCACTGAAATCCATTGATATAAACACTTAAGGCTAGGGGGCTTCAAGTGAGCTGGCAAGGTACCAAGACCTGACTCAATTCTTTCACAGAAAAAATCAATACATAGTGATTCATCAGGTCTATCTAATATTGGTATAGCAAACAAAATTTTCATGAATCTATCATGAAAATCATAGGGGGATTCATCCTCAGATCTCTTTATATCACACAGTGCATCAATAGGTGGCATGGATTCAAATTTTCCTTCAGATTGCTCTTCAAATTCTTCTTGGATATGCAAATGTCTATTGTCTAACAAGCACACATTGCCTATTGATATTCCTTCAAACTGATCAATGAAAAGTATTCTAAACTCTCGCCATGAACATATGGAATGTCATGGTAAGCTAGAAAACCAATATTCTGCAACATTTTCTAAAGTTCTCACAAAAAACTTCATGATAACATACTCATGATCTACCTCATAGTCATCCATTAAATTATTGAATTCTTGCAAATGCCTACTTGCTGATTCAGACTTCTGACCATTGAATCTTGGTATTTTATCTATGATTTTGGATGGAATGGCATTTGGGTAACCATTAATGCCACTAAAATTGATGGGTATATATCTTTCAGTGTTAAGACTTCTTTGAAAACATAGCTAGGGATGATCACAAACCATGGTTGCACTAGGAATCATACAAGGATGCATATATTGATGCATTTTGACATGCCTTTTCAGAAACTTTTATAGTAATGCAATTATTATTCACATAGTTCCTACCTTCCTTATATAACATATGACCTTAAATCCTTTACAAAGTACAACATATAGTTTCAACTATGTTTAAGGTCTATTCGCCATAAGTAGCTCTAAGCAAAACAAGCATACTTATACATAATGCTAACTGCAACTTTTATCATAGAAGTATGCCAATTCAATACTGTTATCCTTTCCCTTTCTTAGTGTTATTTCACTCAATAGGGAACCAAGTTTTTCAAGACTTTCAAATATGGTTTTCACACACAAATTTTTTGAAAACCAAAAAGTGAAAAATACCTGGATATGTTGCAGCTACTACAAATTCTTCTTCCTGACTAGAAATATTTGTAGATCTGAAATTCTCTTCACATCTTCAGTAGGTTCTTTAGATAGAGTTTCTGCCTCTCTTCACAAAGGACTAAACTTCAAGCAGTATGAAGCTCTTTCAAAGATAAATCTCATTCTGGATCTTCTCCAACCATAGATTCACACATAAATTCTTTGAACTTTATTGCAACAAAACCTCTTACAGGAATGAATTCCTTCAATATTTGAACCAAATGTTCAGATCAACAAATAATATGACTCTATGAAATATCAGTCTGCAAATGGAGATTCAAAGCTCTCCCCAATAGAGTCGCCAATCTATTGGTTTCCCAAATCAACAGATCCACTAAATCCTAGAAGTAAGCCACATCTCATGCTCAGATCTAGTGTAGCATTTGGCCAATGAACATGAAATGAGATTGGAACACATTTCCCCTACACTTCAAGATCTCTAGGACCTAGGGGGTGACCCTTTTAGAAACACCTCAAGATTCAAACACACACTCAATAGGGTATTTCTTAATAGATAATGCTCTCACAAGAATATGCCAAGAAACATGAAATATCACTCAACATTGACATGACACATATCGGGTCCCCTCAAGGGCTCAACTAAAAAAAATCATTTTGAAACAAGTTTCATGCTCAGTTGACCTGATGCTGCCTCTGAATTCATTTGGCATGAAAATTTGAAGTGGGGTTGTCATTAAAATTTTATTTTTAGCATATTTACACAATGATCAAAAATAGCCTAGTAGCCTTCAGAATCACCCTATAAAACTAATCAAACAACCTCCTGGAGCCATGAAAATGCATAGGCATGTAGAAATTTGACCCAAGAATTCATTTCAACAAACGGATTGGAAAAATTCATCTCGAGGTGCAAGATATTCATTGAAAAAGCGGCTCAGTTAGACTTTTTCTGCAATTGCACCTGTCCAAAACCAATTAGGGCCCACCAAGTCACCACCTCGAAAAAATACCAAATCAACTCTTTTGAAGCTACCACTAGAAACGCAAGAGCATTTAGGTCCATTGAGTATGTGTGCAAGAGGGATTTCCTTCAATCCACATTATTCATGAGATATTGAGGGTCAAATTTGACCTCCTTAAAAAATTCTTGAAATGTAGATGCAAAAACATAACAAACCGCATTTGCTTTTGACCTGGTAAAAATATCAAACTTGATCCTATGACTTTGAAACCAAACCAGGGAGAATATGAATGTAAGGGTAATATAAGGCACCAATCTATTTTCCATGACGATCATCCAATTGTGAAATATCCACTCGAATATGGGGCCACTTTGCAGGACTAAGAGTATGCAAACAACAAAACTGTCCCAAAACCCTCCAACTTTGCTTTTCAAAACCCTATCAAAACTCATCACGGGAAGTTTAAATTAGACATACATGTTCACATATGTCAAATGAATACACTCACAAAGGGATTTGGCATGAAATTCAACTGGCTCTAAATTATGACCCTCCAAAGTAGGTCGCTGGGGCAGATTTTTCAAGGGCACTTCTAAGTGTGCAAAGCCAAAATTTTCAACATGGGTACCTTCAAATTTGCAAATCTGAAAGTTCCATCATTTTTCTTCCACCTTCTCTTTCCCTTGGGCTTTTGAAGTACTCAGAAATAAGGCAGTAGGCACATTTAAGAGGGTGAATTTCTAGGAGAATGTGGAGTTCTCTTTAGAGATGATGTGATGTCAAATTGGGCTCTCCTTGGTTGGTATGTATACATTGAATATGTACAAATTACCACATCAAGCTAACCAAGAAGAGACTCATTTAATGCCTCTGCACAAAAACCTACCCTCACCCCCACATCTGCTTCCTTCTTGGTTCTCTTTCATTTTCAAGGGCTTTTTCAACCTTTTTGAAAAAAAACTATTAACTCTACTTTCTTCCTCTCATACACTAGAGGAGGTTCAATAATCTTTGTCTCTTTTGGCCTTTTCCTTTTCCTTTCTAGTTTTTTTTCATCAATTATGTCCTATGGTAGATCTTGTCCAAGTCCTATGTCCTTTATCTATTTGAGGGTGATCCTACAAAATCCCCTCTTTCTGACTTCAAATTTATTATGAAAATCAACCCAAAAATATTCCATAGTATCTTGATGTCTATATTTTGTCCCAAAAATATTTTTCAGCTTTCCCTGCAGATCATAACCTACCTATTTGTTATATAAACTTAGATTAAAAGGATAGCTCCTCCTCAGATTCTCTAAAAAAAACTATATCTAGGCAAGAGTAATAACCCAAAGCAAAAGGGAACTACACCCTAGGCTTATGCTTCTCTATGAATTTCTTATGGATCTCTAAAATTTATCTCATGAATTCCAAAAGTGTCACCTTATTGTCATAAAATTTGTGGAGTAAAAATGTTGCTCCCAAAAAATTGGTTACTCTGACGTATGTGGACTCGGGGATTGGATGAACTAGTGTCCCCGTCTTGATATTAACTATTTAGTTGCATCTAATATTCTGACAAAGTCGTCTCTTGATAATTTTTTAACAATTGGATAAATAAAGGCATCATTCATTATTTTAAAACTCTTTCAAGAATATTTGATTTTTAGATAAGTATAATTTTCCCATACTCTCTTTTTCCATCAGCCTCACACATAATATCATCTATTTTAAATCCTAGGAATGTGGCTTACCTTGCTAATAAGTAGACAACATAAGAAGAAATATAAAAAGTATTGGTTGCATGAACATTGGTTAATTGTTAATGAAGGTTGTCACTAACCATTTGGGCCTAGTCAAAGTATTCCTTATCTTTCAAGATGAAATAAATATACTTGTACATCCATGTGTGATATACATGATATTTTAACTTCCCCATTACTCTTCTTATGAGAATAATAATGTCTCATATCTCACCACATGAAATTCTACTCTAGTGAGGTTCTTTGGCACCATGGTGAAGGATTTCCTTGGCTTTTCTAGCTAGGAATTATGAATATTCCTTACACTTTGTTCTTCATTTTCTTCAAATTCCTTTAGAGATTTCTCTTCTATCAAGGTTTCTAGTAAGGCCTTGAAGGTAAATCCAAAACATGTGTTGTCAAATTTGGGTTTATTTCTAGAATGTTGTTTCTATCTTGATATCTAGAAGTTTTGGTGTCAAGGTTGTAGTGTGTGACACATGCCAAGATCAATTATAATAATAGATTGTGGTTGATAATCTGGCTATGTTGGCCATACCAGAGTTAGCAATAATCTAGGATTAAGAAGTATTTTCCTCCCTAAAAGGTCTTTTATTGAAATCCTCTAAGTCAATATGACCTAGTTTTGTATCTAAAATATCCTAGAATATGGAAGTAATCTTAGACACCTTGGGGAATCCTTGGAATTTGTACTTCATTGTAATGGGGATTTTATCTAACTTCTCCATAGTCTTGTGGGTAGCCTTGTTAGTCATCTTACATTGGGAATGAAAGGCTAGTAGGTCTCTATGTTCAAACATTTTATAAGTTCTCCTAGGTTTCTAAGTGTGTTAGATTTTAAAAGATATGTTTTCAATCCTAGAAAACCTACCAAAATTTCCTCAAAGGTTCAAAAGAGTTAGATATTTTTAGTTAAAATTATGGTATTATACCATATAAACTATTTCTAGGAGTCAAGTTGGAATTGGAACTTGGAACTTGGTTGACAAAGCTAGTGGGTTTTGGGGTTGAAAGGAGCCAGGAAATTGGAAGTAAGTTCCAAGTTCCTATTAGGTTCTCAAGCCCGATAAGAAGTTTATGAGGAATTTATTAAGGTACGGGTCCTAGGTTGTGGGAGGAACTAGGGACTTGGAACTAAGTTCCAAGTTCCAATCAAGTCTTGAAACTCGATTGGAAATAGTGGAATGATGAATGAGAAGTTTACTATAAGTGGCTCACAAGAGGTGGGTGGAAACATAGACTCAAAACTAAGTTCCAAGTCCTTTGTTCAACCCAACTTCTAAGACTTGGAGTATAAAAAGGAATGGTTCACAATAGGTGAATCAAGAGGAAAAAGCTAGATGAAAATGGGGACTTGGAACGTTGATTCCAAGTTTTAGAATTAATCCAACACCCATGACCTGAAATGGTCAAATAAAGTTTTATTATGCTCAGGCCACAAGATTTAGATAGAACCGTGTGCTTGGAATTAAGTTCTAGTTCCTTGGTTATACCTAGAGTCTACAACTTGGAGTAGAGGAGAGGAAGGTATGGAAAATAGGAAGTGAAATCGAATGAGTGAGAAATTGTAACACTAGTTCCAAGTTCTTAGTTCCACCTAGTACTTGAGGCCCAAAGTGGAAGAAGGAATAGGATGGAAGTCCCTAGTGAAATGGGTGAGCAAGAGATATGAACTAGATTGAAATTGGAACTTGGAACTAAGTTCCAAGTTTTGAATTCCACTTGAAACTTGTGAATTAAGGTGGCTCAAGGGAGGTCACTAGATTGAATATAGACAACGCAAGGGATAATATGCCCTAAATTGAGTTGAAACCCTTAATTAACCCCAAAAACACTAAGAAAACAAAGAAACACAACACCCACAATGAAGCTAAACCTAAAAAATCACACTCACAAGAACACAAATCTTGAGTTATCAATCATCCCTTAGGGCATAGTCTAGAATTAGGGTTTATGAAAAGAAAAAATAACAATGCAAAAGATAAGATGAATAGAGTTAAATTAAAAACATGTGAACAAGTGAAAATAAACTAAGCAATAAACAGTCGAAAAACAAAGGAAAGATAGATGGAGAAATGAAAACCTACCTCATGACATGAGTTCTATATCAAATAGATTAAGTTTGTGATTAGAGGATGATGTTAGGGAACACCAAATCCAAGCCTTTCCCAAGCGACATGGAATTAAAAAATTTTGGTGAGGGGGGCTCATGATAGCAAGAGATTAAGAAAGAAAAATATTCAAAGTGAAAGGAAAATTGAGGGAGTTAAGGGTAATAAACCCATGAGTTAAGTATCAATCCACATCATAAATATGTAGAGGAGGTAGGTGAAGGAGTGTTGATATTTTAACATTAGGGAGAACTCAAAACTTGGAACTAAGTTCTAATTTTCGATCAAGGTTTGAGACCTGATTGGAAGTCACAAGGGGTAAACAAAAGGAAAAGCAATGTTTGGGATATGGGGAGAAACTAGAACTCAAAAATAGCTTCTAATTTCACCTAGAGACATGCTTCCTAAACAAAGACAATAAAGATGGGAGACGGGAAGAGGCAGGGTTTAGGTCATGGAAGGAACTTGGAATCAAGGTTCCAGGTTCGAAGTGAGAACCATGGTCAAATAGGAACCAAAGAAGTTTCAAATATTTTGATTCCTATACTAAAACAAGGACAATTTTTTTAGAAGGATCCAAAGGGGGCCCAAAAATAGCTAACACAAAAAAACTAAATGATGAAATGCAAAGGAAAAAGGGGCAGTCCCAAACATTCATAAGTAAAAATCAGGGTATGTATGCAAGGCATAAAAAATGGTGACTCAAATAGGGAAAATGATCTAACAATTTTTGGAACCTCTAACCTTTCAAATTCCAAGAATATTTGGTTTGAATTCATTCTATCTAATCAATCTAAATGCAAGAAAAGTTAAGGAGATGGAAACCATAAATAACTCAAGTACTAGAGTGTGTATGTGCAATGATTAATTTCTTCCAATCAATTTTTCTAACACTAAGATTGAATAAACTTAACCAAGATATATAAGTGGGATTACATTTTTTATATGCAATTATGTCTTGGGCATAACTCTACTACTATTTAGGCATCTATAGCACTGATAAAGTTACTTTTGGCTCCCTCTAAGTATAGCTCTACTGCCAACTAGACGTCTATAGCTCTAGTAGAGTTACTTGAATCGCCCAAGAAAATTGAGGATTAGACTTTTATTTCTCATTTTAACTACATATCACTATTTCCATGATGTTTCTTTTTTTAGAGAACTTTATTTATGTTAATTTCCTCAACTCTCAAGTAATGAAGCCTAAATATAGGTTGCGAACTATGGTGGTCGTCTTGATAGAGGTATAATTCCAATTTTTCCTTTGAATTAAGAATACTACATCCTATTGAATGAACAAGACAACTAAGAGGAGGGGTGAATAATTTTTAGCAAATTAAAACATCAAAACCCTCAACAGTAATCAAATCCACATGCATTCATTAAACCCTTATTCTGTTAATGTGATTAAACATGAAATGTTGATAATAGAAACTGAAATAATAACACCATACACAAGTGAACACTAGGTTTACATGGAAAACCTAATGAGGAAAAAGCCACGATGAGGATTAGCTCACAATATAAGTAATTGCAAAACCGATACAAGGGCTCACTACCAGAATAGGACACACTGTCCAAAAAGGCTCACAGTCAAGGCTCACTACCACATAAAGAACACAAGAAGATATAAGAGAAATGCTACACAGAGAAAAATTTCTTAATG
>VDFB02007929.1:0-14553 GCA_007258455.2 Sequoia sempervirens | reverse complement strand
TATTCACATTACGAGCTTGGCATTCACATGTCACATTTTGTACTATCACATGCATATTTTTTCTTAATTTAACATAATGAAACACATAACACCTATCACCAATGCACCAAGCATGGTGGCACAAGTGGAAGATTTCACAAGCATGACATAAAACCATGACCATATGAGAGAATAGAACTACCTCCATAATGATGATTTGAGAATAGCTTAAAATTTCATTCTCTTATTAACACAAGGAATGGTAGGACAATGAAATTTATTACATAACCTATTCCAAGGTGTCATAAATGAACATTCAACACCTAAAACTACCTATAAAGAGGTAGGTCCATTAGGAAGTATAAGACCTCAACCAATCAAATTGGCAATCAACCATTTCACTCAAGGATAATCACTTCAACATAGAGGTATGAATTACTTACAAAATATGATAGATTTTCAAATTTAGGCGATAATAATGCAAAATTATTTTGGAGACCTAAATTTCACTACCTTCTATCATTAATTTTGTATATAGGTTCATCTTAGTTAATTTAATCTACCACCATATGATTAATTAATTAATTAACTTAACTAATTGCACTACATCATCATATTATATTAGCTAATTTATTATCATTAATTTTATTTATTTATTTATCAATTAATTAATTCTTATATTTCACTACTAACATCACATCATAATAACTTAATAATTTATCATTATTAATTAAAATTAGTCAATTCTTAAATAAATTTTATGCATACATAACTTGTTAATTATGTAAATAATTAACTTATTATTCTCTCAACATCCCATTCTCAAAAGTGAATCTCTTCAACATAGTTAGACATGTAAGTCTTTAATTTTATAAAAAAAAAAAAATTGCACATTCCTAAATATAGGAAATACTATATATCAAAGTTCATATAAATTAATTTTAAAATAAAATAAAAAATAATTAAAAAATTATGATGCTAAATTAGATGAATTAATCTCAACTACTCATCTCATCTAAAAAATGTGAATCTACCTCTTTGACTACTTAATCCATGTATAGAGAAATATATAGTAAATCATCATGTTGTAAAAAAAAGAGTATGATTATTTAACAACTACAACCCTTACGTAACACAAACAAAAATCTAAATCAATTCCCTATTTGAGGACTGTGTGTGTTTAAAATGGAAATTATAATCATTATTTTTAATTCTTAGTTTTATTATATTTTCATTACATATTTTTTGGCATTCCTAGTGGGGCACGTTAGCCATAATATAATCTTAGTTTTATAGGTGATGCAGTCAATATCAGGGAGTTCTATCAAATTGGTCAATCATATAGCCAAATTCATTATTCAGCAATAGAAAACTAGTATTTACAAAATAAATAAAAAATAAATTGATTGTCTAGTAGAAAATTCCTAAAATAGAACTACAATCATATGGATGTTCACCACATTCACCCTTTCTACAATTTTCCAAAAGGCTCCAAATTATGGTAATTATCCTCCTTTTAGATCCATTAGGTGCCAAGAAGTTGAATTAGACTCAAGCTTGGTTGTTATAACTTTTATTTCATTACAAATGTTGAAATGCAGTAGTTAGCCAAAATTCCACAAAGTGCAAATGACCTCAAAGATATTGCAAGGTGTAGCAACAAGTAGGAAATCTAAAAATATATTAGTGAGAAAAACTTTTTGCAAGTGCAATAGTATGTGGAAGATCCACAATCTACAAGTTCAAACATGAAATCTCGTATCAATCAAGTTGGGGGGTAACTTTCTACAATCCATAAAAAATGATGTCATTGGACGTCAAGATGACATTATCAGAATAGGATCATAAACTATTAATGTTCACTTCACCATTGTTTACCCACAAATTTTGATGACTACAAAATACTCAAAACCACATGGAGGTTGAATTATTGCAAGGAAGAAAAACCTATTAGAATTGGAAAAAACATATGGTCAAGATATAGATTTGATTCACTTAGGAACTTCTACAAATTTCCAATACAACCTAAAATTCCACATCCAGTAATAGTCTAAAACATTGCAAGTATAATAGTAGGTTGAAAACTTATAAAGCCATAGCTCTCTCAAATTTTATCAAAATTTCACCAAATTTGAACCGTGAGTGTGATTGAGGATATTAGTGTGGGCCGATTATGCTTGATCCATGAAGAATTGAAGCATAAAAAGCCACTAATACTTAATCTAAATGAGATCAATCAATTTAAAGTTAACTAGACATTTATCAAATCAAAGCAAATGTTCTAAATTATGAAAACACTTAAAATGTCTACTCTAACCCATTGAAAACTTATCCCATTTTGGGAGTTTTGCTGTGTTGATGTGGAACGATGATCTTTTCCCAATCCTGTGATCAGTGAGCTTGTTTCAATTGATTCTATTAAAGAGAATCGATGAAACAATTGTGAGACTTGAATGAAAACATGATTTATGCTAAAATGAGCATGATGCAAGAGTTAATCTACCATGATTTATGCTAAAATGGTTCATATATTCAATTGCTAAGCTAATCTAAATGAAATTTTAAAAATATTGAAACCCTAATGATATAATTAGCTAAATGGATGCATTATGGAAGCAATTAATGGAAGCCAAAGCTATTTTTGCAACTAATTTAAACTAAAATATGATAAATGTGAGTTAAAATGAGTGTGAGTGTGAGTGATTTCAATAGCATAAGTTTCAAATTAAAGATGGATCCATTTGTCTCCAAATAGTGACCTATTTATGAAAACAAATGAAAAATGAAGGAGTTGAGAATGAAAAAAGCTAATCAATGAATTGGGATGGAGGGTGGAGGCATGGATCATGGATTCTCATCCTTGGTGAGAATACAAAGTTGATTTAATCAAAGGTTTCTCATTCCTTCCAAACAAGCACACTTTTGACCTGTACAAGAGGTCAAAAGTTAACTTGCACAAGTAGTCACAAGTTAACTTGCATTTGAAGTTAAGTGAGAATATTCCCTTTCTCACATGATTGGAGGAGAGAGAATATTCTTTGGAATATTCTCATGGGTGAGGGGAAAAAGTTATTTATTTAATTAAAACTAAATTAAATTGTTCAAAGGAGAAATATTCCCTCAAAATATTCCTTTCCAAGTGGGAGGAATTAGATTAATTAGATAATTGCTAATTAAACAAGGGTTTAATCATGTGGTGAGGGGAATTAGAAGAATAAAGTGATATTCATTAAATTAAATGATTTAATGAATGGGGGAAAGGTGAAATGAAATTTAATTAAATAACTTCTAGGGTTATTTAATTAAATAAGAAGATTTAGGAAATTAAATTAAATAGTTTGATCTATTTAATTTAATGAGATGAAATGTTAGCATGAAAAGGGGGGAGTTAATCTAATTAAATGAATTAGGCTAATAAATGCAAATGATGCAATTAATTAAATATCTAGGCTAATTTAATCAATTAAGCGAAAAGAAGATGAATTTGACATTAAATGATGTTAGTATACCTAATTCGAGTACATATCATATCATTTAGGAATTTTTTTAATGTCTACATTTTTACCCTCTTTAAAGTGAGGTACCTTCTACTTCGGTTCAAAGACTGATGCTCTTTAGATGAAAAATTGTTGCTTAAATCAAAAAATAATTTTTTTCATATTTTTAGATGCCCCACTGCTGAAGGATTAAGCAGATTTCCTATCCCCTCAAAAAATCAGGTGGAAATTTTGAATTTTAGGTTAATTTCTCAACAAATGTGAGAGGTTGTCACAAGGGTCCAGAAAGGCTCCGAGATGCAAGAAACATGCCAAAAATTAAAAAAATGATGCAATAAGTTTTAGTTTGGAAAAATTGGTGAAAATGATGATAAAACCTAGCTTCAAGATTAAATTAGGGTAAAAATCCCTAAATTTGATGTATAAATAAGCTAAGAAGGGTCACTTTCAATTCATTTGTGCATTCATACCTTAGAGAGTTCATGCTTTTTGAGCTTTGACCCTTTGACAAAATGGCACAATGAGTTCTCCCATGACACATTTCCAACCAAGTTTGAGAGTACTAGAGGCTTCTAGGGGTAGGACCACTAGTATCTGATTTGAAACTGGATTTGAAATTTGACTTTTTGATGCATTTAATGCCTTTTAGAATTTAAACTTTGGCAGTGTCACTCTAGAGCAACATTGTGTCATAGAAAAATGTACCCTTAAAATTTTCGCCATCATTTAGTTCATTTTCCTTTGATGCTTGGTATATTTTGCTTGATTTAATGTTGTAATGTGGCTTATACATTCACATCAAGTCTTGAATATTTAATTTATTAAGATCTTATCATGTCTTGTAAAGGTTTTGTGAAGTGTTGTAATACATTTCTACACTTTTCTAGACTCTTCTTATCATAATTCATCTAAATATATCCTTTTTATTCATTACCAAGTCCTATTTTGAAGTGTTGTAAAGTCTTGTAACAAACTTTCATGCTTCTCTAGGCTTGTCACCACTAATTACACCTTATGTCTTATTTGGCCCCTTTATGCACTTACATGTCATAATTGAGTGTATTTTTGAATTCAAACCAAATAAACATAATTAAATGCATCTTTATCCCCAACACCCACTTGCATGCCTTGAGTGGCACCCATTCACCATGGGTGGCGAATGAGTGCCTCTTGGCACAAAATTCAATAAAAATTTAAATTTCTTTCGGGTTTTTATTCTTAAAGACCTTAGGTCGGCCTGTGATGTGGTATTTTCAAGAAATTAGGGCATAAGTGTGTATAAATATGTCTTTTTCCCTCATTTTATCATCTCCATCATTCTAATCCATTCAAGTATTCATGCATTCTATCTCTCTTAGCATTTAAGCATCATAGCATCATTTCATCAAGCAATTATCAAGCATTTTGGAGTAGCCATTGACATATCTTCAGAATTTATCAACAAGGGTTTGGTAAGTTGATAACATTTGCATGTTTTTTATTTATCATTCTCTTCATATTTCATTTCATTATCTAGGGTTTGATTAGCAAAGTGGAGTTTGACCAAGGAAAACCCCTATACTCTAACCCTCAACCATTTTCCCGCTCTTTGCATGTGTGTTTATAGGTCTTGTAGGAAGATTTATCAAAGAAATAGGTGTTGAAAAGTGGTCAAAAAGTCAACAAGTTCATTCAAGTCAACAAATTCCTTATTCAAGCTTGGAGAAGACATTATATCTGTTTTCTATAGATTTGAACCAGTCAATCTGACAAGAAGACAAGTGCAAATCTGGTCCCACAAAGATGACTTCAGAATTTGGTATTTTGAGTAGGACTAATTTTCCATTAATGGAAAATAAGTCCCACTGTTAGGCTTGGAAAAGTGATTTTTGAGGATTTAAGTTCTTGACACTCTGAACCTATTCCAACAAAGTTTACCAAAAGCAAGATTGATTTTCCATCAGTGGCGAATGAGTCCCACTGGTCATCAATAGTAATTTCATCAACATTCTAGAACTTCCTTAGATCTACAATTTTCAGAATCCAAGTGCATTCCATTCAGTCTCATTCAATTTTGTTTTCATTTGTGCATGTTTATTGTTCATGTTTGCAAACAACACTATGTTTTCCAACACTTCACATTTCTTAGGTTTTGCATAAATAGTCATTCATTTTTATCAATTTTCTACATCTAGGACATTGCATTTAGGCATAATTTTATTGTACAAACATTAGTTTGAGTGAACCACCTAGCTTTTGGGGGTCTACCTCTCTCCTTTAGGTGAAAAACCGTAATTGTGCAAGAGTAAACAAACCCTTCTCAAAATCTACAGTTCATTTTGGTGAACTTGGAACATCTCTCTTTCTGATTTCAATTACATATTGCATCCTAGGTCTACCTTGCATCAACATTCAATTAGGTTTTGTTTTGTTTTTGCATCCTAGGGCTTCTAAAATTGCATTAGTGAAAGACTCATATAGATTTCATTTTTTGCACATCAAATCATTATAAAAATGAAAATCTGCATTTGCATTTTCATTTTGCATCTCAAAAGCATAAAAGTCATTTTTTTTTTTTGAAAAAACATAAAAAAATCCATCCTTGGACTCATTCACCACCTTCAGTGTATTAGTCCAGTTGCATTTTCTTCATTCAAATTTCTGGCATTTTCACAGTATTTCTTGCATTTTTGTTTCTTATTACTGCCTTCTTGTTTTAGTTTAAAGAATTTTGTTATTCGCATTTTAGTATTGTTCCTAGTTTGTATTTTCACCCACCCCATCTTTTTGTGGCACTTGTATGAGTGTTTGGTGCCCTAATTGAAATGAAGTTCTAGACACATGGCTTCCCACGATAGCACATTCATTGTGGAACTTGGGATCTCAAGAGCTCCTACTCCTAGTATTGATAATAGTGCATTAGGAATGGATACTACCACTAGTACCTCTTTTCCTTCCAATAACATGTACATTGACACACAAACCAATTCCATTCCACAAGACAAATTAGTTAACATTGATGAGGACCTAGCACATCTTCAACATAACTTGTGTCTTAAAAATATTTCAACCACTATTATTCCTACTATAGATAACATCCATCAATTGCTTGAAAGATATGAGGGCTTAGATGTTATGAAGCACATTGTTGAGATATATCAAAAACATGGCCCTAGCACATCTCAAGTAGCAAACACTGTGGTTAGCCAAGGATGATCCAAAATTTCTCCTCCAACAGTTGCATCCATACCCACCTATACCACTCCTCAAGTTAGAACAACCATGCAATAGGTTAGTCATGTGACTCCTTCCTTTGCTATTCCAACTAGAATTCCTAGTTCTTTTGTGGCATCAAATCTTCCATCATCCACCACCTTTACTCCTATCAGTGTTCCCTTCACTTGTCCTGCCACTACAATCACTCAATCACCCTTCTCTATTCCACCTCATACCACTTATACCTATCCTCTCATAACACAACTCTTTCACACTATTTCTTCCATGTAACAAAATATATCCACCATAAACCAAATCCAAAATGCACCACCCACCTACTATGTCTATAGTAGCCCATTATCTTTGGAAATCTTAATAACCTTGATGCCACAAGGAATTGAGATGCCTAGGTTTGAGAAGTTTGAAGGAAAAGTAAAACCTACTAATCATGTCAATTCCTATACCGCCTTATGCAGTGATTTTGTCCTCGATGATGAATTGTTTCCTAGTACCCTAAAGGATATTGCCTTGGAGTGGTTTTCCTCTTTACCCGATCATTCAATCTATTCCTTTGATGAGCTTGTTGATTCCTTTTTAAGTCATTTTCAAGTACATAATACTCCCAAAAAGATAATGGCTGACTTGATTAGGTGTAAACAAAATGCAGATGAAAAAGTTACTAATTTCATTTCATGCTATCAGTCATTGTATGCTCAAGTAGATGTCAAGGTTCCTGATTCACATCTCCAAAAGATGTTTATTGAGAACTTGCAATCTCACATTCAAGATAAATTGACTATGATGAAGTTTCCCTCTTTCTTGCATTTATGCATAGCCCTTTGTGAATATCACAATTTGGTTACTAGTCACGATGCAAAATCCACTTCTAACTGAGTTGAGAAGTTTGAACAAAACAACCAACATAGTTCATAAAACTTTAGAAAATAAAACAAAGGTTTTTTACAGTTCAATCCTCCACCTCCACAACCAACTCCACTTGTTAATAAGTAGGTGGCAGCCACTAAAGTAGCCATATCCTTTACCTATGGGGACCTGAAGAGACAGTTCACCCCTTTTCCTAATACCTTGCATAATATAATTAATCAATTGCTCCAATAACAAATGATTGCTTTACCTATCATTAAACCACTTGATCCAACCAATCCTTTATCTACCACCTTTAAACCCAATTCTTGTCATTTTCATCATCAAAATGGACATGATACCAAACAATATAAGTGTCTCAAACACTTAGTGCAAGACCTCATTGATTTTGGTCATCTGTCCATTGCGGGTGTTAATGATTAGGGAAATAAGTTTATTGCCCCTCCTAATCAGAATTTGCAAATATTTACCAATCCTATGCCTAAACACAATGTCTCATTTGTCAAAGCCAGTGAACCTTCAAACATTGATGTAATGAATGTTGATACCAATGATGAACAACATGATATTACTCCAATTGTTACCCATATTAATCCTATGGATGAAATGGTGGGAATGATAGACATTATCCCTCGTAAGGGCCCAACTACCAAATATCTTGATATTAATTTTTCTCCTCAAGATATACTTAAAAAACTTCCCAATGGTCCTCTTTACATAGCCACCCAAATCTATGATAACCCCACCAATGGGATATTAATAGATCTCGCCTATGGTGAGAATCTGATCACAGAAGAATTTTTAGCATTGCATGATCTCTATCAAGATTCAATTATAAGAAAGCAACAACATGGATTAAAATACATAATGGTTTTGCATGCCCTACAATTGGATCAATCATACTCCCATTACAGATATGACCTAAGACATTGGATGTGACATTCTCTATTATTCCACAATCAAATTAGTTTCATTTGTGGCTAGGTCATCCTTGGCTTTGCTCGATGAAAGCTATTTCTTTAGTCATTCACAAATGTTTAAAATTTTCACTTGACAATGAGATATATATCGTACACCATATTGGCTTTAATCCATTGTCCTCTAAAGGTAACTTTTCCTTGGAAGCCTTCTTGCCTGAACCTATGGAACCCATCACCCCTCGCAAGGATTTCTTTTTCATTTCTTATCAAAAGTTCAAAGCCTAAAAGAGAGCCGAATTGTCTCTTCATACTATTTCCCCATCCACTTCCCAATCTCCTATCCTAGATGAGACAATGCTTCAACCTACATCTGAACCTAAACAACCATTACAACCTCTCAAGAAACTGACAATAAACACCTCACCATCTTCGTCTAAATTACCAAGAGATACTAAAAATGATCCTTTTATACCGCCTCGCATTAAACAATTTTATAAAGCTAAAGAGAAAGTGCTTGACCCATATCCTTCCATTCCTCTCCCTGGGGAAGAAAAGGGGCCTATAGTAGATCAATCTATTCTTACAAATAAACAAATTCAAAACATAATCAAAAGAAACCATGGTTCTAGATAGCGTAGGTGTCATTGTTCTCTCCTTGCTCGCCAGTCACATGCAGAAGAAAACAAAGAAAATCACTATCCACATTTGACAAAAACAATACCTACCAACCCTCCTCCTCCTAACCCACCACAAGATCATACCACCCAACCATCACAACATTAGGTGCAATCTCCTTCAAGTATAATCATTCATCCTCCTATTGTGATCAACCTAGATGATATTGTCCTATAGGCCCAGACGGCTTCAGGAAGTTGACTGCTCCAATCTTTCTTGTGTAGCTAAACTGTCTTTGTAAGTATCGCCTCAATTTCTCTGTTGGTAAATTCTGCCTAACCATTGGCTTGAGGGTGATAGGGGCTAGACTTCCTGTGTTGGATCTTGTAATGATTCATTAGTGCATTGATTAAATTAGATGTAAATTGAGCTCCTTGATCTGTGACAAGTTCCCTTGGGACTCCAAATCGAGTAAAGATCTGCTCATATAGGAATTCAGCAACCTTGTTGTCATGGGCATGAGTCATTGCTTTCACTTCCACCCATTTGGTTACATAATCAGTACAAACTAAAATATATGATTTTTCATTAGATGGAGGATCAATGGATCCAACAAAATCCATGCCCTGCTTACCAAAGGGACTGACTACCACTTGAGGATACATGGGAATTTCATCAAACCTTGTTGGTCTTCCCATGTGTTGACATCTGTCACATTTCCTGGTATAGGCTGCAACATCTCTGTGTAGTGTAGGCCAATAGTATCCAGTAGTAAGCACCTTCATAGATGTTCTTTTGGCTGCAAAGTGTCCACCGCATGGCTCATCATGACAAGCATGCAGTATGTCATAGGTTCCATCTTCCCTTACACATCTTCTCATGACTTGGTCAAGTCCTGTGTAGAATAAACAATCTGCAATCCATGAAAAGTTAAAACTTTTCTCCACTAACAATTTTTTTTTCGTTGGGGAAAAATGGGCTGGAATCTGGTTGACTGCCAAGTAATTTTGCAATATCTGCATACCATGGGGTGCGAGTAACAATGAAAAATAGATGTTCATCAAGAAATCTATCATCAATTACCTCTTGTGTACCAGGTGTAGTCGTTTGAAGCCTTGATAAGAAATCAGCCACTAGATTAGCCCATCCTAGTTTATCAATGATTGTGATATCAAATTCCTACAACAATAGGAGCCATCTTGCTAATGTGCCAAATATGGCAAGCTTATTCATGAGGTACCTTATTACTGCATGGTCTGTATGAACAAATACTTGGTAACCAGTGACATAGTGTCGGAACTTGTTTAAAGCATACACAACTACTAACAATTCTTTTTCTGTGATAGTATAATTTAATTCAGGACCTTGCAAGTTTTTGCTAATAAAATATATAACATGCTCAATGAAATTCCTCTTTCATCCTAAACTACCCCTATTGCATAACTGTAAGCATCTGTGGTGGTATATGGAAAAGGAAAACTCCTTAATTTCTGGTCCTGAAGAATGTGTGTGTGAGTAAGCACTCTTAAGCTACGAAAGATTTTGTCATTGTGCCCTACCCACAACTAAATCTTAATCCTTAGTCATCATGCATACAATGGGCTAGCTATTTTGCTGAAATCTTGACAAATCTTCTATAGTATCCAAAGAGGCCTGTGGTAGTTTCTAACATCCTTTTGTTTCATAGGTGTTTGCAAAGTTAGAATGAATTCTACTTTTGAAAGATCAACTCGAATTCATTCTTGAGAGATATGATGGCCTAAAACAATTCCCTCTTGCATCATCATAAAACACTTTTCACTATTCAAAGACAATTTTTTCTCCTTACATCTTTTCAACACTTTCTCCAAATTTGCTAATGCTTCCTCATAAGTGGGTTCCATAAGTATGGTGAATTCATCCATGTAAATCTCCATACAATCATGGGATATGTCAGCAAAAATACTGATTACTGCTCTTTGAAATGTTGCAGGTGCATTACATAAGCTAAAAGATAAGATAGAATAGGCAAAAGTGCCCCATGGACTGGTAAAAGTTATTTTGTCTTGATCCTCAGGGGAAATTCTTATTTGATTATACCCAGTGTATCCATCCAAAAAGGAAAAATACTTTTTACCAGACAATGTATCCAACACTTGGTCAACAAATGGTAATGGAAAATGATCCTTTTTAGTGGCTGTATTCAGCTCCCTGTAGTCTACACATACTCTCCATTTTCCTCTTTTTTTAGGGATAATGACTAATGGGGATACCCATTGACTGTCTAATATGGGGTAGATGAAACTAACATCAAACAATTTTTGGAGCTTTATTTTAACTATTTCCCTAAGTGCTGGATTTATCCTTCTTTGAGGTTGCCTAATAGGTGAACAATCTACCTTGATGTAGATTCCGTGAGTACAGAGTTAAGGATCGAGTCCCTTCATATCCCCATAGTCCCATGCAAAAACTTTATGTTGAACTTGCAGCATTGTGACCAGGGCGGTTTGTTGAGATGGAGAAAACTTATTATTTATATTTAGACAACGGCCTAGAGACATTTCTACCTACTTAGTAAGCTCATTCATAGAGGCTGGTGATACAGGGGGTGTCTGTATATCATGTGGAAGCAAATTATGATAAGCTGCAGGAAGTTTAGGTGTCAGTCCTTCAAAATTTAGTTGTTGTAGGAAACACTATTGAGGATCGCTATCTGAGACAGATGAACTATTCAAATCAGGATTGGACTGCAAAAGTTGTAAAAGAAGGCCATCCTCACTCTGAAGCTGAGATAATGGATCAGGTTGCATCATCATTAGCTGGGCCAAGGAATTGACTTCTTCAGTTTCTTCTCCCAAATCTAGCCAAATTGCTTGGGATAGGTCTGGTTGAGGCTAGGCAGGTGGATATAAAGCCAACTTCTTTCTTGACTGACTATTAGAAATTGTCATATCTCCTGAACGACATCCTATAAGGGCATCAGCTATGGCTAACCAGGGTCTAACTAGGATGACAGGATATCCTCCCAAGGTTGCTTTAGTGGACAATATGGTGAAGTCTATTGGGTACTCCCAAAACTCTAGGATGACAATGACATCTTCTACCACCCCATCAGGTGTTACTGTGGAACTATCAGCAAGCTGCAGGATGGTAGGTGTAGACCGAATGGCTAGGATATTCAAAGATTCCATAGTATGCTTAGTCATTACATTGATAGCTGCACCAAGGTCAATCAACACATTTTTTACTATCTGGCCATTAATAGTGATTTGCACCACAAGACTCCTAGGGTCAGTATATTTTGGAATAACTATCTTCCCTGACATAATGTCTGCTAACTATCCTAAAACATGTATAGTTTGAGGATCCTTTTTCTTTCATCCTTGCTTCTTCAAACAGGCCTCCTTAATGGCTTTTCCATATATTGGAATATCTTTAATGGCTTTTAAAAGAGGAATTTGAATGTGCACATTCTTTAGCTGATCCAAAATATTAAAAGTAGGTTCTTCCATAGGCTTGAATGTAGTGAGTTGCAGTCTTTGAGGAAAAGGTGGTTTAGCCTGATGCTGTAGGGTAGGTTCCTTAGAGGGAGTATCTGATATAGGTGTATTTTCTACAGGATCAGTAGGCGGTTCAGAGGTAGAGTCTGGAATTTCTATAATTACAGGCAGCTATGGAGTAGGGAGAGTGGTTCCAGACCTAAGATGGATATCATGAATATTTAGGGCATAAGCTAGGTATTGATTGGCTTCTGTGCAATAGAGAGGTTGCTGTTGTTGCTGCTGCTTATTATTAGGATTTGGCAGTAGTTGAGTAGTCATATGGGTCTATTTTGGAGGGCCAGTATTCGCTGCAGGTGCTGCAGGAGGTGGCATAAGAGTTGGAGGATGTGATTGCGGAGGCTGCAAGGCTCCAGGGGATTGCTTCTGCCATTGTTGAGGACTTCTCCATTGAGGATTAGGCTGCCAATTACCTTGGGGTCCATTGTCCTTGTGGCTGCTGCCAACCTCCTTGAGGAAATTTCCATTGAGGACTTTGATAATTAGGCCAGTATGGTTGAGGAGTATTCCAAGGTGGTGATGGGCCATATGAGATTTCTATTGGTTACGTAAGATTACCAAAATTCAAAGGGTCTTGAGGCAATTTTCTTTGAGCCCATGGTCGCCTTTGTGCAACGAAGAATACTTGGTCATCATCTCCTTCCACCATCTTAAAATTAGTAGGTAATTGCTTAGCCTCTAGGTTAGCCACCATATTGCATCTGCAATCACATTTCTTCTATCTACAATGAGGACAAAACCTGATCAGGATTGCTTCAACTTCCTCATGTTTCTTGCAAGCTTGCATGGTATCCAACTGTATTGCCATGTTATTTATGATATCCTGTTTGAAATCAGACAACAAATTTGTAATCTCCATCCATGAAACTCCACTAGTAGAAGACTTTCCCATTGTGGCTTGATGACCTCTACCCTTCTTAACGTTTGCTCGAGAGTAGTTGAGACATATTTTCTTTATATCATCCCAAGAAACTTGCTATATCATCTCCATCAGGTCCAGGTATCTATGTGTATCACTCCATTCCTCTTACAAAGAGTAGTTTACGAGATTCTTCATTGAGAGTATGGTCTGAATTCTTCAATGAGAACAAGAACCTTGAGATATAGTCTTTCGTGCTTTCATCCTCCTTTGTTGAATTCTCAATATATCACACCCTTATCACACTCTTACAATATTCCTTGTATTTTCTAAGAAATTTGTTTGCATGGCTGCCCAATCATCAACAACACCTCTTCGCACTAATGAACCATCTAAGAGCTCCCTCTTTCAAGGTAGCAGGAAACAACTTCAGCCTATGAGCGTCTAAAGTGTAATCATAGCTACGACAGAGGATGTCAAACTCAAATAAGAAAGTTTATGGGTCCTCTATGACCAGTCCATAAAACTTGGGAAGCAAGGAGGAAGGGATATTCTTAAGGTTATCGTTATCTTGTTGGGAAACGATAGGAAATTCAAAAGCAGGAGGTCGATTAGGTGGATTACGTGCCATAGTTACTTGATGGAGTATCAGAGCAAATGGATTTTCTTCAGGTTCTTCGTCAGCTAGATCAAATGGTAGTTCAACAAGCAGGTTTTCAACAAATGGATTAATATCTTGATCTCCTCCTTCCTCAAATAAATTATAAGCTGGTTCAGGATTATTGTCAATGAATGGAAGGTTAGGGAGAAATCTTCCCAGAGTGTCTCTTCTTCTATGCATGCAACAAATTGGATGGTATTTTGAAAGAATTTGAAAATACTTGAATAACTGACTAAACTACTGCTAACAATGACTATAGTAGGTTCTTAGCTTGACACCATCCCCGACAACGGTGCAAAAAATGGTCGTGCCCACAAAAGGATATGAAAATCACAGAAAATCCTAACCTGGGAATTGGACATTTTAGCAGGTGACTAATATCTTTTCATGGCCGTTCATTTAC